>PVJH01025194.1:0-31903 GCA_004026705.1 Nesogale talazaci
AGTAATTCAAGTTTAACTGTAAAACATGATACCATTCTCCAGACTGACACAGAAATACCAAAAAAAAAAAAAGATGAAAAGAATACAGAGTGACTATACTATAGAACAACCATGGAAGGGCCAATGAAGAAATCAAGCGATGTATTACATTAGGCAAAGCCATTGCAAAAGACCCTTTAAAGTGATAAAGATCAAAAGATGTCACTTTGAGACTTATGGTATGCCTGGCTCAAGCAATGATATTTGTGATCACCTTCTATGCATGGAAAAGCGATAACATGAATAAGGAAGTATAGAGAAAAATGTATGCATCTGAATTATGGTGTTAGCAAAGAATACTGACCATATGTGATGACCACCAGAAGAATGAACAAGTCTGTCTGAGAAGAAGCACGGCTATAAGGATCCTTAGAAATGAGGATAGTGAGACTCTACCCCACATACTTTGGCTATATTATCAGTAGAAACATGTCCCTGGAGAAGATCATCATGTTTGGTAAATTAGAAGTTCAAAAGAAAAGGGGGAGACCCTCAACAAAATAGACGGACACATTGAGTGCAACAGTGGATTCAAGCATAGGAATGATTGGTGAAGATGCTTTGTTGTCATGTCCATAAGGTCACTATGAATCAGAATGGACTTCATGGCACTGAATGGCAAAAGGATGTTTTCCTGGAGTATTGTGTCCTCCTGACAACTGTCTATATGGCATCAGATTGACCATAGCAACTAGAAAAAAATGGACAGAAACCTTTGGATAAAATGAGTCTATGTTAATAGAGGAGGAGCAACTAAGAAGAGGGCAGGGAGAATGGGTACACATCCAGGAATGTAACCCTCGTCATTGAACTTTCCATGCAGCAACAGTGAATTTATGTATTTCCCCCCACCCACACCCTGGTGGTGTAGTTGGTTGTGTACTAGGCTGCTAAGCTCAAGATCAGCAACTCTAGAGCACCAGCTATTCCAAGGGAAAAAGACGGATTCAGTCTTGGAAACACACAGCAGCAATTCTCCACAGGAGCAACAATTCATAAGTGACATGCTGAAGAACGAATGACTTTTCTGAAGGATCGAATTGCATCTTAAGAGTAATGAGCACTTCAAGAAGGGTTTTGTCTACTTGCTTTAAGGAAACATTTGTATAAAACCTGTACCACTGCCACAAACTTCAAGTAAGTCTCTCAAACTTCTTTTTATTTAGGAAATAAAAAATAAAGTCCACATCAACTGATGTCAAATTTATAAAAGAGAACATCCATGGAAGGGCCAGACAAGAAATCAAGCGATGTAACTGAAATTCAACAACCCAGAACTTGGGCTGCAATGGAAATAGCCACCTACAACTTCATCATCCTAACAGAGCTTTGACTAAAAGTCAATGTACAAAGGCTGAATACAAAATCCACTCACAGTAAGGGGCACAGTGCTCTGGCATTACTAAATATGCTTACAATGTGAACTACTTCCCCCATGGAGTCTTTATATGACAATTATAAAGCAAGTTTTGGCAACAATGCAATTATTTATGATACAATTGTTTTCAGTCATTGTTTGATAAATATCCGGTCACAAGAGTGTCCGTAGTATAGAGAACCCCAATGCTACATAAAAGAAAACAGTCATTTTTATTCATGCTGTCTCTTTTAGCTCATCTGTTTATCACTGGATCATTCATTTTTGGATCACATCCCCAAACTGCCCCTTCTCTAATCAATAGCCAGATGAGAGTTTACCCCTATTTCTAGTTATGCCAGTTGCACACTTGAAAATGAATCCAATCTGTAGCAAACAGACTTATTCTTTCCATCTCATTACGAGTTAATTGACACTGTGATTTGGTTCAGTACATTTTGGATGCCTTTCATGGTGCCAGATGACAAGGGCCTGCAGGGTTACAAAATCAATTCTTGATGGATCCTTGAGGAGACTTGGTTTATGATAGTCCATACACTTTGTGAACTATTAATGTCTTCATGATAAACTCAGGTATACATCATTCCTACTATAGATAGTTTGGCTAGTGCCTCTAATTCTAACTTAAATATGACATAAGTAAAAACATTAACCTGCTTGCAGAAATATAATACTTATGAGATCACGCCCTTGCAAATCTATCAACCTAATAGAGCTCAGACAAAAAGTAATAGGGATGAATAAAGTATATTATCTGGGCTAACCATGATTTTCTTAAAGACCACATCAATGGTACTTTCTCTAGAGAACAGAGAGCAACTTTGTTTATTGGGAAACAGGGTGACTTGCAGTAGTGTCTCATCATGGTAGCTCATTAAAAGATTTGTGTTATTTATAAAAATAACAGTGATGGCTTAGGCCCCTTTCAACATCTTCAATGACTCAGACTATGGAGGGAAAAACGTTCCTCCTCCCAGACCTTCTAGCTTCAGCTAGTTGTAGATTTTCCAGAGCTAAGTAAGGCCCAGGAGAGGTGTGCTTAGGAAACCATCCTGCTTTGCTTTTCTTCTAGCCCTAATCTCTAGTGACCCTACTCTCTCGATATCCAATTCCTTTATGAGGACAGCCTGAGAATTTGAGAGATGAGGGGGGAAAAGTATGCTGTTATCTCTAGCTCCAAACAAAACAAAACCAAAAAAAGCAAAACCTGTTCATGGTGCAAAACAATGAGCATTCAAAAGACGATCATGAGATCAACAGATGACATGCACACCCCAGCAGGCATCCATTCCATAGAAGCACTTACCAATGTAGCCTGGAACCGCTTTGCCTTTATAGGAAAAACAGAGTTTTAGATCAATGCATACCGAAGGCCATCCATTTTCAATACAGTCAAGTAGTGTTCTATTCACTGACTCGGGGTGGGTTAAAGAAGCATTGACAATCACTACAGGTCTTGTCCTATGCAGAAAACAAAATGAGCAACATTAATTGTAGAAATATTTTTATGAGGGCTAGGAGTTGATTTGTTTTTGTAGTTCACAGTGTCTAAGTAATTTGGCAAGTCAGTTTTACTAATAGTATGTCTGTTTATTCACTTGCATTTCCATGGACGGAGAAAGAGAAGCTAGCAGATAAATACCTACAATTTTTTATTTTGCCTGACAATTTATCTAATTATGTTCAGTGACTATAGGGGTTGTATCCTAAAGTTCAATAATTAAACCCCAGAATACCAAAAAGACCACTACGAGGTCACCACCATTGCTGACTTTAAAAATTGTCTCCCATCATTTACGATTAAGGTCAATTGTCATTGAGCAATGAAATGCATCAACGGTACCTGAGCAGCACGGCAGTATCAGACTGAAAAGCGCCAACTGCTACATCTGGAGGATAAAACACAGCAACATAGATTAATGATCATCATTAGTCAGAGAGAAGATTACTTTTCAGCCATAAATACTTAACTATGTCTCACCTTTCAACTACCTCAAAACACTATTTACAGAAAATTAATTAGGAAAGATACATTAACATCTTAAGACTCATTCTGGGGCTGAGCCCCAGTGGCGTAAGTGGTTGAGTGCAGGACTGCGGCCCGCGGGCTTGATGGTTCAAACTAACGGCACCAACAGCGGCTCTCAGGAACAGCACTGGGCAGTGCCCACAACAACCAAAGGCAGTGATGCCCCCTCCCCCCAAAAAAACAAAACAAAACAAAACAAAAAAAGATTCATTCTATATTTTTCTGAATTCATTCAAATTTTTCAATGACTCTCATCCTGTTAGAAATATAAATATAAGCTTAATACAAAAGTAAGCTTCCTGGAACAAAATTGGTTAATTTTCAGACTGGAAAATTTACCCAGAAATCAACTTTCCCAAAAACAGACATTTTTTCCCCTTCTTGTCATCACCCTCTGATGAATTTATTTCCATGGGTGTTTGAAATTTTTCAATTACTAAACAATTCAGCATAAAATGGTAAAGCTTAGAAGTAATCATTTCAAAATTCTTGAATTCAATGGTCTTGAAAGCTATAAGAAAACAAATCTGGAGTAGATTGAAAGTTTTCAATATCAACTGTGTGCACTTCACAGTAAAGCAGTGTATACAATATAGTTTGTCCCAACTAATAAAATAGGACAATTTATACTTACCTACATATCCATTATTGTCAGCATCAATTTGCCCAGCTATGGACTGTCCAAACATACTTAATGATTCGCTAATCTGAAGTCCTTCGATTCTCTGAAAAAATAGTTATGTTGAATGGGGATCAGCTTTAAACACAAAATGTCCTAGAGAATCGGTGATCTAGTTAGACAATGAGCCCTTCTACGCCTTGGCACATTTATTAAGTGAACGTGCTTTCTCTCCTGCTGCCATGTAGTCATTTCTGACTGCTAAGCCATTTTTATAGGAGAGAGTCGAATTGCTCCCCCTCACACAGAGTAGCTGGTGGATTCAAACTGCTGACCTTGGGATTAGGAGCCCAACACCTAACCCATGAGGCCATCAGGGCGCTTTCACGAAAGAAATGCATTCTAATGCGGTCAAACATGTCTGCCTAAGAGAAACAGGTGGTGGCATAGTGGTCATGTGTGTAGCTGCAACCCGCAGGTCAGAAAGCACCCGCTTACTCTGCATGAGAGAGATGAGGCATTCTACTCCCATAAAGGGGGACAGTCTCAGAAACCTGCAGGGGCCGGTCTCCTCTGTCGTACAGGGTTGCAGTAAGTCAGGATCCACCCCATAGCAATGAGAAGAGAAAAGCAGCCACAGCCTGGGAGAAATAGCTGACATCTATTTCATGACTTTAAACCAACAACAAAACTCTATTAGCTGAAGGATCATGAAAATGTCCTGAGTTTTCCAAAGTCAGAGCGAGCTTATAGGGCTCTAGGAAAGGGCTGTCACCTGACTGCTCTGTCCTGCGAGGGAGGCAGCCTGCCACGTGGGTGTGAGTTCATGCCACATGACTGCCTCCAGTCAAAGGGGCTTTACCCACAAGACAAGACACAGGTAATTAAGCCCAAATGGATGGTTCTGGGAGCGATGTGGATGCTTCTATGGAACAGGGATTTGATGAAACACTGCAAGAAATCTTTAACAGCCCGGAGACCAATGAGGGCAACAGTGATCTTAAACTCGTGTTTGAGGTGGGGAAATGGTTTCCAAGAGTACTTGGGGACCTTAATGACGAAATCATTTACCATTATTCTGAAAAAGGGAAGTTAGATAAAATATTCGAAAGAACAATTTAGGAAAGAGAAGTCAACATTATCCCTGGACTGTTTAAATTAATCTTTTATAATGCTTAAAAAAAAGAAAAAAGAACAGTATCATACCTGTGAGAAGGTTGGTGAGATCCCATCGACTCTGCCATTATAAATATAGATAGCCCCTCGCAAGCCATCTTCTTGTGGCGCGCCGATGGCAACATCTGTTCAAGGATTTAAATGGTGGAAAACCGACACGTTTTTGACAGAAAGTCTCTGATCGGGATGGGTGCCACTTGGAAAGCTAACGTCTTTGAAGCCTAGCCTTTGACTCTACAGTGATAGAGAGTGCATACTACGAATGAAACTCCCTCTGGTAAGAAACACAAGGACTTTTCTCACCAGAGAAGAAAAATATGTCAGAATACTAACATCATCGCAGTGACATCCAGGGTTGCCTGAAACTGTCAGGGCATGGCGGACGTGGAATGGCTGTAGTGAAGAAAGTCGAGAGTCGGGGGGAGCTAAAAGGCAGGGCCATGGGGTGGGGTGGCATGGGCTCACAGCTAGAGGGGGGCTGTCCCCAGTTCTGAACGTGGGTCCAGCTGTGCTACACTCAGTCCATTTGTTAGGATGTCTGGGTGCTGCCACTTACAGAATGGGATCATATAGAACCACCCTTGACTAGAAAGGACATGATGCGTTTAAAGAGCTTAGAGCAGTGCTTGCCATTTTTCCTGTACTATAATCTCTGAAAATTTGAGCTTTCATTTATTTGCCAAAGGACATTTACATTAATTCCTTACTCCAACAACAGTAATTAAAGTAGTATTTGCTTAGGATATCTGTAAACACACACACATATACATGCATGCATACATATTGGATTTTACTAAATGAATTTTTCTCTGCATATATAATGATAACATCACCTTTACAATATAACCTTATTGGGATTTACATCCTATTATGATACCAGGAGAAATTAAAATGAAAATATTTGAACTGATATAAGAAAATCAAAGGAAAAACCAAACTATAAATGAAATGATTGCTTTAGTCCTACAAATACACAGTACACAGAAGAAAAATGATATTCTTTAGTTGCGAGAGCATCTCATTATCTTTATCAAGCATTGACTCTAATTATTCCTCCACCTACAAACAAGTAGAAATTACACCCACAAACACACAGACACTGCTTTGAGTGCAAACAACATGTACACTCTGTTTGTATGCCAATTGCTGCCTCTCCTGGGTGGCGTTTTCCCAGATACACTGCACTCATTTTCCTTTTAAAAATTGCTTCTAAAGCATTTGGAAAATACCTCTGAGGAGGAAGACAAAGATGAGGGCTTCAAAAGTTCATGAAAATATTCCACCAGCTCTTGATTACATTTTCCCCACCATCTCTTGGATGCCCTCTAGCAGAAATGGGCTGAAGCCACAGAGCAGCCGTGGGGACCGAGCAGGCTGAGGCCGAGGGCCAATGGGAGGCAGAATCCACCTATAGCACTCAGACAACACCACAAAAGGCATGTCTTAGTTTTGAAAAAATAAGGTCTACACATGTGTATGGGCATGGTCTTATATTTGTTTAGTCCTATATTTTGACGCAAATGTCACACACCAATACACTCATTTGGTGGTGGTGTCAGGTAGTCAGTGAGTGCTAACTGCAAGTTAGGACTCCGAGGTTCAGCTCTGGCAAAGGCAGAGGAAGCAGTCCGCTCTCAAAGGATTTACAGCAGGGCAAACCCTACAGAGGGTTGCTATGACTCAACGACCAGGGTTTGGTTTGATTTGCCAGACACTTGCCAGGTGCTGGTGGTTCAGAATCTGACCACAACAAGAATTTCATAGCTTAGAAGGAAAGATCAATGCGCCAAAACGTAACACTAACAGCATGTAAATAGGAGACTGGAAATTAAGGAAGCCTAGTAGAAGATGAGGCCCAAGCTGAGACGGAAGTTATCCCTACATCACAGCCATGTGCAGTAAGAAACTATCATAACGCAGACTGAGGAGCAGCCTGTACACGCGAGGAGACAGTGAGGTAGACTTGAAAATGCCAATTGGCACAGCTGATGCCAAAGATGTGCAGACTAAATGAAGGAAGGTGGGAGGGAGGGAAAGAGAAGTGAGAAGTAGAACCTTGTAGTCGTAGAGGAGAAGAGCAGTTAATAATTGAATTAATCAGAGGTCAACTAATACTTTTATCATTCAAACTAAACCCCTGTTAAATAGAATTCGAAATTTTGATTCTTTGATCATATACTGGGTTATGAAAATGTCCCTCCAAAAATACTCTATTAGCGTGGTGACCTAAATGAAGGAAAATGTCTTTAAACAATACACATGAGCATTTGCAGTTAAATATTTTAAAACCTTGGGCCAAGTTCTTCTAGTCAGAAGATATTGGCATATATGGAATTCATTGTTTAATTGCCAGGAGAACACTTAGACAGGCACTAAACGTTTCTAATTGTTATCATAGAAACTAGAAAAAATGTGTTTGAACTATATCTAGAGAATGATAAAAATGGTTTTCTGTGTTTACACATTCAAATATATGAATTGGGGGACACACAAATCCATAGATGATAGCACATTCAAAATAGTGCACGATCTTTGATGAGTCCATTAAGACAAGATATGAAAGAAAGCCAAATTTAGGGTTAGGGAAAAAGAAAAAGAAAAAAAAGAAAGCCTAAGTAAACAAAGTATTTTGTTAAATGATTGCTTTGTGCTTTTTTTAAAAAAGGAGCTACAGTATTATTCCATGCTATGTATGTGAACTATCCAGTTGCATCATCGTGATTTTATACTACAGATATTTATTAAGTAGGCTGTCTCTATGTGTTTAATTTCACCAATAAATAAGGCTTATTTTTATGGTGTTTACACTCACCAATAAATAAGGCTTATTTTTACCATTTTCAGGTAATAATTCCATTTGACTATAAAGGTAGAAAAAAAGAGTGCCATCACTTCTTTATTTGAATTTTTAATGGAAAATAATGAATACCTCGAATGATATATCTGATACAATACAAATGCCCCATAAACATTGCAAAATTACTATCTATGAAGCAGTCCTTATGATAAAAAGTGTAGGTTTTTAGAATGCTTTCATGTAAATATGCCCAATTAGAATAGTCATAAGGATAGTTCCAGATAAGAGTTCTCTCATTTTCAAATAGTAAAAGGAAATCTGGCAATAGTAATCCTTACATATCAAATTCAGCATTTTATAACTAATAAAAATCATGAGAAGCTGTTATTTAAATAATTACTTGGGAACTGGTCTTGTATAATAATGCATGCTATACATTTAAAGTAAACTGAGACATTTAGATACAAGTAGAATTATGAAAATGTGAACTGAGAGCACACCTCACTTATTTCCAGAATCCAGGTAATACTTGCCCCACTGTGTGTTTTACATCACCAGCAGTTAACAATCGTCAACTGCCACAACAAGAAGAAAGACATATTTTGAACCCTAAAAGTAAACCTATAGTACTTCTTTATTGGTCTCTAGTATATTCTGCACTGTCTTCTGAAACCCATTCATCATTGTACGCAGAACATTACCAGACTTGGTTGTCACACAGAACTAGATTGTAAAAAGGAATGCTGGTGCATGGTATCTAGGCAGGACTGGCCTCCAGACAATTTGCACAGTTATGATAGTACCTTTTATTCAACTATTAAGATACCTCCACAGCAGTGGATAAATAACCATTAGCTACAGTTTCTCCACATGCCCCATCTCTTGCCATCCCCAAGTCCCTTCACAGGGCAGCAGTTGAATGGAGAAGGCTTGGCACAGAGGAAGCTTTTAGAACTCTTGCTCTAGGTTTGCAGCCAGCAACTAACAGAGTTGGTCTCTGCCTTTACTGTGGTGTGAGTTGAATGCCATGTCCTAAACTAGATACCGCCTAAGCTGCATATTTTTTCATACTTAATAACATCTCAAATTAACAACTTTTTTTCAAATAGGTGGCATGTCACACTTTAATAGCAGTGCTTTTTAGTGGCACATACAATGATGTGACACGTAAACAATGGAAGCAGTCTGGAAGCACAGGGGTTACATGATGGGCTGCTGAGTGCTAGCTGCTCCAGTGGAGAAGATTGAGGCTCTCTTCTCCTGTAAATGTGGACAGTCTCCGAAGCCCCCCAGGGCAGTGCCACCCCTTCCCAGGGGCTGCTAGACGTCAGAATTAACTTTATGGCAGTGAGTTTAGTGTTTCTGGCTCACAGTCCATGGGAAAAGCACAGTGGGTTAAGTATGTAGCAGCAAACAGCGGTGCCATGGAACAAACATGCAGCAGTCTCCTTCCCTAAAGATCAGTCTTCAAACTATCATGGGGCATTTCCATCCCACCCTACAGAGTGGTGACTTGGCATCAACGGGACAGCTCCTGTTTTGTTGTGGTTTAGGCTCGAGTCAGTGGTGTCTTAGAAGCAATATCATCCTGTATTAACACCGTCAAGAAGGTCTTGTTGGCAGGAGAAGCCTAGTGCAGCACGATAAAGAAAAATCAAACCTAGGAGGATCATTCTGGCTCTCTTTTCTATATTTGGTCCGGAGACCAAAAAACAAAAGCAAACCCAAGAATATTCCCATCCGTGCACTCTTTGAAATGCTGAAATCATGTACCAAATTTAATACTTTTACTTACCTTCAAAGCCATCATTGTCAATGTCGCCAAGGTTAACTATAGCTTCCCCAAATCTTGCAGCATATTTGTCACTGCCAATGAGCTCTGTTTCCATTTCATTCATTACTGCTCCCTAGATAGAAACAGAGCGAAAGGGTGTCATTATAAAACTCCCTGACAACTTTACACCTGATTTACTGTTGTAATTGGATATAGATTTTTCCTTCCTAATGCTTCAAACAAGTTGGGTAAACTACAGAGCTTTGGTACACACATCTCAGTTCAATTCAATAAATATTTATTGAGCATGTCAACACATGTAATCATATGATTAAAGCTCAGAGGACATAACAAACTGTCAAACTCATGATCCCTGGCTTTGAAAATTCAATAAATCATTTTGATAATTCAATTTAACAAATATGTATTGAGTTCTCACTAAAGACAGTGCACTGTGCAAGGAGTGCATGTGTGGGTGGGAACACGGCGAGGTGTGTGCGATGGAACTTTAGCAGAAAATCTGAGGGGAAAATCCCATGATCTTTTAATTCCATGTTTTCCATATGCACTTTTGAAAGCCCCTTTGTGTAATACACGATTCCTTTTCCCCGTGAAGTGCACAGATACAGAGATGGCTTAGCACACACCTGCAAATAAATGACTTAGACGCAAAACAAGAACAAAACAAAACTGAAAGCCCAAAAAGCAAGGAGAGCATGCTAACTGTGAGAACTAGAAGACATCTCATAAAAGAGATGGCCTTTGAGGTTTGAATATGTTCTGTGTTGACACTGTTTTGCCTGCAGATCAGATTTGCCTCGCCCTTCACTGACTTTGTTTCTAATGAAGGGTGGATGTCATGGACGTAGCGAAAAATCTCAGATTGGTCTTCGGTGCAAGACCTTGAAGGCTAGAGGACATTTTTACTCCTCATCTAGGGGACCACAGCGATCCGTGGAAGCTTCCTGAGCTGAGAATGGAAAGGTCCCAGGGCAGGCCCTGACAGCCTTAAGTTGGCATTCATAGAACTGGAACTAGTCAGTTCCAGCGTCTGAAGCTGGAAGTAAATCCTTGCAATAAAACTTAAAATAATGTTGAAATAATAGTTGCTAGACCAATTTTCAAGTCCTGATCATGTTACTGCCTTGATTCTTTCTTGATTCACTAAAAAACAATTACTCCAGCACCCCCTTGCTCAGAACTGCTATTAAGTCACTGTCTAAAGAGGTGATCAATACCTTATGAAACAGATGGCAGTTTCTGATTTCTGACTGAACTAAAGTGGTGTGCAATAAAAAAAAGAACCCATTTTCTTTTCATCCAACTCCTCTTACTTAAAACGAACACACAGGCCAAGAGGATTCCAGTTAGGGCCTCTCGATTCCTTGTTTTAATTTCATGTCAAAGAGCTCGGCTAGAAAGGCCAGTGACACTGCTCATTGAAGTGTCAAGTGATCAATTTATGTCCTTCTCATCATGTAAAACCTCAACCTAAACTATGACTGCCTGTGTCCACAACTAACATATCTACTTTGAAACAGACTATGAGAAGTTTATATTATAATGAGGAATATATTACATATGAATTATGCAATCAACACCTTATCAAAACACATCTTTCTAATGCTTCAGGTCAAGATATTCAAAACATTCCCTATTTATCTTTTGAATCTATTATTCTAATAGTGAAGCCAAATTCATTGCCACCCTACAGGACAGAGAGCATTGGCTCCTGTAGGTTTTCGAGACCCTAACTCATGCTTCATGGGAGTAGAAAGCTTCATTTATCTCTCTTGGACTGGCTGGTGGTTCTGAACTGCCCTCTGAGGGGCATTCCAACTAGGGCTTCTAATATTATAATCAATAATACTAAAATATTATAATTTACTAACCCTAGAACAAGTTTTCAAAATTCACTGAGTCCACTGAATCCAATAAAAATACATTGAAGAATGTATGACATCTGTCTATAGCTATCTATCATCTATCTATCTATCTATCTATCTGTCTATCTATCTATCTATCTATCGAGATAGAAAGAGAGAGCTTATGTAGGTGTCATAATAGAACTGGAAGAAGTTGTAACTACTGGATTTAAAGCATAAAAAATGCGAACAGAAAAACTCGAAGACAATTCATCTCATCAAAAGGGGACAGCTGCCCTTTCATCTTCTTCATTTCCCACCTTTTCCAGAGCATCAGAGCAATCCTGGAATCTGTTCTTTCAGCAGGAGAACACACAGAAGGTTCTACAGTCTACCATAATGCTGGAATAAGCAGCGTCCCAATTTTGATCACCAGCTCATAAATGGCTTTGAGTTTGTAGGCAGATCGAACTTACCACGCCAGAGTTGATGTACACGAAAACTCTTCCTTCTTCCCTGACGGTGCTCTGCATGGGAGCTCCCACAAGCAGGTCGGAGAAGCCATCTGCATTGAGGTCCACCGCACAGATGGAAGCACCAAAGTAGGACCCAAGCTGCCCCAAAGGAAATTACATCCGGTCATTGAGAAAAAAGCAGGCTACTCATGAAAGACCTCAGGGATAGCACAGGGAGAGACACATTACCTTTTTACCTTTCATTTCATATAAGATATTTAGCTCTTTTGCATCGATGCTGAATATGTATGCCTGAAATTGGGAAAAGAATGAGAAAGGCTCAGACTACTTTTGCATATGAAAATCAAAAGGATTTGTTCTCATTTGACCCAAACTTCCATTGTCATCATTTTTATTGGCTTACATTGAAATCATTTTTAAGAGGGAGATAATAGGTTTAGGGCCCACTTTCACATTAAAATGTTTTATCTATAAAATATCCTTCTCTTTTTTTGGAGGGGGTGGGCATCACTAGTGCCCTCTGGTGGGAGTGGGAGGTCCAGCCTTACTCCTAGAGAGCTGCTGCTGGATTTGAACCAAGTCAGTGGACCACAGTCCCACACTCAACCACTCTGCCACCAGGGCTCAGCTTCAAAATATCCTTCTCAGAGACTATCTTATTAACCCCATAGTAGCTTCACGGACACATTGCTTTGTACCAAGTAAACATGAGGTTTCCCAGCAAACCTCAGAAAGATTGAGCCACATACCTTCACACGCCATGCTGGCAAAAATTGGGATTAGAAAGAGCAGTCTTTCTTGTAACCTTATCCACAAAACATATCGCTCCTCAAAGTTCCTTTCAGGGGTAAAGCCGCTCAATAATATAATCCTGGGGTCTGTGCTCATAATTTTATCTTTACAGTCTTTTGCTCATGAGAAAGAAAAGCCTTCTTTGACCTATGTAACATTTATCTGAGTTAAAGCTTTTCAGCAACTTTTCTTCTAGCAACCCTATATCTTTCAGCACTTCCACTAAATGGCGCATATTGTTCTTCATTGCTAGTATTTTAATCCTTCGATTTTTTTTTTTTGCAGTTCCTCTTTGAATAACGTCTTATGCTCTCAGGCTGCGTATGTGAACTTCTGTGAAGAAATACATCTCAAAGGTAAGTCTTACTTTACCAATCTGTTCATGCTGAGGAGCTCCTCCGACTACTTCTGTCGTGTGAGGACTCTGGAAATGACCAGCTCCAACTGAGTATCCTTCGAAAGAGTGAAGTATGAGAATTAAAATTCACCCGAGGTGAAATGCACAGTCATAACTGGTAGCCGAGAATTAAGTGGGACTCAATGGAAGTCTTTGGCACGAGAACGATTTCTAAAAATCTTCAGCACTAAATGTGCCACTCACAGCAACCATAAACGATAGGGTAGATGAGCCCCTGTGGTGGCTGCTTCTTTGGGGTTATCCCCACGGAGCAGGATGGTGGTTTTGAACTGCTGACCTCACGAGGAGCAGGCCGCCTCTTCACCACGACCTCACCAGGGTTCTTCATATTCAGCACGGGAGTACTCAAAACTGGACCCTGTTCAGCAACTGGCTATCATAAAATGACAGACAACTCTTTGTATCTTTAAGGCCTAGACACAGAATTTGATTTCTTGACCTGTGGTCTGTGAGTCCCTATGGGTTAGCTAGCGTGGGCTGCTAACTGCAAAGAGGGAGGATCAGACTCACGAGGGACAAAGTTATAAAGATCGGTAGCTTTGTAAACCCTATGGGTCTGTTCTCCAAAGAAGCCTGAGCCCATCTGCTTCTGTAAAGAGTTACAGCTTGGGAAAGCCCGTGGAGGGTTCACTTTCACCATCCAGCTCCTCAGAGGAAAGGCAGGACTTTCTGCTTCCTATGATTCAATTCTCAGAAACTCACAGGGGCAGTACTGCCCTGTTGATAGGGTCGCTACGGGTCAGAACCAACTTGATAACAGTAAATTTGGTTTTGGGGGCGGGGATTGTTTGGAAAAAATGTAATCTTTTAAGCTTTAAATTGAAAAGCTATTCTAAAACATCGACACTTTTCCCTTGAAGCTCCTCCTAAACCTTAAGATCGAGTCAGAATCCACTCAAGAACACTGAGTTTGGTTTGGTTTGGGTTTTGCCTACAATGCTCGTTTTGGTCCCACTGGTTTTCAATTGTTCCTTTCAGAAACTGTACTGAATTACCCACACCTGACTACAGCAGTTAATTGGCACCAAGTGTTTATTATAAAGAGAGCCTGACTTCTTCCATGCACCAAGCAGGTGCTGCCTGTATAGCAGTCAGTCGACTGTGTGGAGAGAGATGCAAGCTCACAAGTGTTTCATAAAGCACACTGCATAGAATAAACCGAAATAAGAGTTCCAGTTTTAGAATTACATTTTGATGACTGTAGCTATATTTAAAATACTAAATTAAAATACATAGTCCATAATTTCAAATTTCATAATGTCTATCTTTAAAGAGACCACCTTGGAACTCTAAAGTTTTGATTGGCAATTTGCAAAAATAGTTCCCTTATTTAAAAATACTATTATCAATAAGACAGAGATCAATTGAATTTGTCAATTTTTAGAGTACCTAAATAACTTCCATATTTTACTTGATTGTTCTTGTCCAAAAAAGCCTTGTATTTGTTGGTAGTTATATTGTAGACAAAGAGGGAACCAGTCCAATAAGATGATCCTGGGGCTCCCATCACAATTAAATCCTGTAAGGAAGAAAAATCATTTGAAAGTTCAAACTCACCATCTGAAATAGTCTACAAATACAATTTTAAATAAATAATAAATGAAGTGTATTTTACGTTAAATTTCTTCAATCTGAGTATATTATGAATATGAAACATTTAACAAAAAGTAGAGGATGCATTCCCATCTAAAGGTAAAATTTCAGAGATGAGACTCAGATATGCTTACTTTAAATTTACCAGGGGGCTTTAAAAGAGGAGGTAGAATCATTGACTACTGAAATATGTTTTAGTAAGAAAATGTGGCTTTCATTAAAGTAAATCAAATCTAAGTAATTCGTTAGTGCTCATTAACGAGATAATCTCTTGTTGCCAAAGAAGGAAAAGTGGACTTAATTTATATCACTTGGCAAAATGCCATTTCCTAGTTTCCTTAACAATGTTAGCTTTAGGGGGAATTGAAGAATTTGGGGGATATTTGATTATAAAATGGAATTTAGGAACTGAAAACAGAGACAAGGGTGTAATGAGAGGGCATGAGTCTGGAGAGGTATGAACGTTTTGAACAATCAATCCTATTTAATGTATTTCTAAATGTCCTAAGCAATCCTGAACTTTCTTTTAAAAGTTCAATTTAAATATAAGCAAAAGAAATCATTACTATAATCACTTTTTTGCATTGTCGATAACATTTATAGAAATTAACTCAAGAAAAAAGGAAATTAACTCAAGAGGTGACACAGCTCAACTTTATGAATTTAGTTAAGATTTAATAATTCATATATATTCTCAAAAGAAACTGGACACATGGGTTTTAGCACAACTGTGAGTTTTCACAGGACATCTTAGACAGAGAATATGTGAATTTGAAACTACTGACATATAAGAGATGGCTATTAAGTTCTTAGGTCTCACCATTTTTAATTCTCAGATTTTTAATAAAATATATGAACAAATATGTTTCCTTTCCTCTTTAAATAGTAATTATGTACATCGTATTTGGATAGAAATTTTCAATGTCTAAGCTAACAACAATTGCAAATATAGAATTTCACTACTTTTGATTTCCATTAAATTCTTGATGGAAATTAATATTTAGTCAATAGTAGATGTTTAATCTTGTATTGTACCACCCTTGAAATATTTTGTCCAAATTTAGACAGAATACTGAGTAGTATAAACAAAGTTGTAATATTACATGTTATGCAAATTCTACTTCAAAGCACAATACCTATCCTCTAAACCAGCAGTTCTCAACTTGTGGGGCACGACCTCTTTGGGGGTTGAATGGCCCTTTCACAAGAGTTGTGCAATTCATAGCAGTAGCAAAATTATAGTTATGAAGTCGCAATGAAAATAATTGTATGGTTGGGGGCGTCACCACAACATGAGAAACTGTATTAAAGGTTCCTGGCATTGGGAAGGTTGAGAACCACTGCTCTAAACCATCTGAAGATATAAGTTTTTACATGTAAACATTCATAGCAGTTATTTTTTAGATTATTACCTTTGTGTAAAAACTGGATATCCCAGCTTGACATGATGCAAAATTTTCCCCAAATTTTTTCACATAATCTAAAATGAAATATACCACAATTTAGGACTTCATTTAAACATTGAAGGTTAATTTCCATGATTTTGTCCTTCTTTTTGGGGGGGCATCACTGCCCTCTGGTGGGAGTAGGAGGTCCAGCCTTGCTCCTGGAGAGCTGCTGCTGGATTTGAACCGCCAACCCAGTGGGCTGCAGTCTTGCACTCAACCACTATGCCACCTTGGCTCAGCACAGATTTTGTTCTTCTTTAAACGTCTGTGAACACACTCTTTGGGAAACAACACACCTTTTGTTGTGCATAAGGTGAGGTTCAGTAGAGCAGATCTGTTTGTTGCATCCAACAACCTACAGCCCTTTTGTTTAATTCATTGACTATAGTCTCTACCATGTAACAACATGTTTCCCTCTGCCTCCAGTATGCCCTGTTTCCTTTCCTCTTTCTTTCCTAACCTTGCTGAATTTTGTCTGTACATAAATTCTTTCCTATGGATTGAAAATCATTACTTATTTTAAGATATGGTATCTCCCCAGTTGTCTATTTGGAGTGGAAAACTAAACCATGGGGGCAAGTTCATTTGTAGACGAGGGACAAGAAGCTCAACTGGAAAATATGACTTTGATGATCTGGATTTTGTATGACAGCATTTTTAAGCTCACAAATACTCATAGGAATATTCATATCTCTATTAAATAGCAATAAAACTCCTTATTTTTCATGATAAGAATATGCAGCATACATTCAAACAAGATGATATATTCTAAACATAAGAGAGAATTTCTAATTCCTAATCCTCACTTAAAACAGGCCTCCTCAATTTGTCTCTGACTAAATCAAGTTCATCATGGTGTGTAGGCCCTCTGATCACAATAACCTAATGATTGGGTGTGTTTAGAACTAAATTGGCGGGGGGTGAGGGGTGGAGGGAGGAAATACAGTTTTGCTTCCCTTGATGAACTAATCCATATGCGTCTTGAAGATGCCACAGTGGCCACAGCTTTCTTTTGATTTTCCAATCAGAAAACGTTACCAAATATAAAACTTTACTAGATTCCTAAATAATTTACAATGCCATTTTCCAAGCTTTGAAAATTGTTTTCTTGTATGTCTTAGTCTAGCTGTCATGACCTGGCTTGCAGATGAGCATTATTGATGAGCATTATTGCCCTACTTCCAAACCTCATTGTTTGCATAAGTCATGTTCAGTCACTTGGGTTCTTAATCTGTACAGGATGGGTAAGTCTATAAAAACTAGTAATCCTTCCAGTGATAGCGGGAGCCCTGGTGGCATGGTAATTATGCATTGAGCTGCCAACCACAAGATCAGCAGTTCAAAACCACCTGCCTTGCTGCAGGAGAAGGACAGATCAAGCTTCCTACTCCCAGACAGGGTGACAGGAGCACAAATCCACAGGGCAGTTCTACCCTGTTTGGTAGAGTTTCTGCGAGTCGGCATCAGTGGGACAGGGAGAACGATTAGAGCCAGGGAGGCTGGTGGAAACTGGGGAGTTAATAATGAGTCCTCCCCCAAAGAAGAAACAGTTCCAAAATTGGTTGTGATGATGACTACACAACTATTTGTGATGTTCCAACTAGTAAATAGTATTGTATGTCAATCATATGTCAATAACATTGTTTACAATTTTAAATGGTCTTCCTGAGTACTATTTTTGCTCTTACCCTTTTGTCGATAGAGTTGAGATCTTGCCATATTGTAGATCTATTTTTTGCTTTTTTAATGTAGAATGTGACTAAGTTTATCGGAGCAAAAATAAAATCTACCATGAAAATATTTTCATGATAAATTCTAAACCATTTGGGGGGGGGGGGGAAGGGATTACACTTAGAAATGTACACCTGGTTTTACCATAATTGTGGATTAAACATTCATATGTTATCTTCATGACATGCAAAAACAAAGCAGGAATGTATAGGTTATAAAATATTAATGTTCTGTTGACACTGACTTCCAATTATGTTCAAATCAGTCATGTGTTTATATCCTGGCCCTATTCTCTTGAAGGTTACTCATAGTCTAGAATTTTTATAGACGTGGTCTTTGAAACATACAACACAATCCTTTACTCTTTCTAGGGAAATACATGAATTCTTTTAAATGAGAAAAAAGCTTATGCTTACATTCAAAACTTTGAATTTTCTAAGCATTCCTAGGAAGTGGAGATACAAGAAGATAAAGCAAGAAACCAATAGAGATTTCTCCTGCCAATCAAATGTTTTCACGTAACTTTATGATTTTAAGCATTTTGCATTCGCTGGGCATCGTTTCACTGACACTGAACTGAAGGAAAGCTATACAAAAGTGGGCTCTTCGAATTCAGAATTATTGAAATTGAACTGCAGAATGTCTCGTCCCAATGGCACACATCACACTGTGACCATGAAGGCTACTATAATTAGATTTTTTAAAGTAATACTTGAGTGGTTAAAATGTGCACAGCCTTATCAAAAGTCTCCCCTCTTCTCTTTGAAATTCAAAAATGGAAAAAGAAAAGAAAATTTGAAGGCATGAAGTTGTTTCTCTGGATCCAGTTAAAATCAAAACAGGCCTTACCTTGATAGCATGGGGCTATTCGTTTACTCAGTTCTGTTCGTAAGTTGGCTGGCATTCCATAGCAGACGCCAGTGGGGAGTTTATTTTCAGTTCTTATGTAAAAGATATTTTTCCATCGATGCCCACAGGTCTGAATAAAACACAAAAGTGGAGTAAGTGAAGTGAAAGTCACACCCGACATGCCCGATTTCACAGTGTTAACAGGGGACCAATCCCAGTACCTACCACAACCGATCCATTTTCTCCAGGCTGCCTGGACAGGGTGACCCCCAACCACTGATTGTCTCTCTCTTCCAAGCAAGTCTTTCCACAAGGCTCTCCGGCAGGACTCCCTACAGCATTGGAAAAGAATGTTCCCATCAGCCATCTCTGAAAGAAGGCTCCTTACTCTACAGGAGCAACAAAGCAAACCACGGAAACTCCCTTCAGTGCTCATCCCCCCTGGATTGTTCTTGGCATCAGTGGTTCCAAAGTGGGTGAGCGTGCTCACCAGTGGTTCCAAAGTGGGCCCTGGGGTGCAACAGGCGATGGAACAACCCAAGGAGAGCAGTGAAAGAAGACACTGACATTTCACCCTGGGTTACAGGCTAGAGGACAAGCAGTTTTCATTGCGAGGCAAGTTCTGAGTAAGGTTTTCTGGTTTTGCTAATGAAAAGGGGTCAATAGGTCAAAAAGGACAAATACTGTCAGAAGGGGACAGAGTAGAACTGCTGCTCCACAGGGTTTCCAAGACTCTGGATCCCTCTCCCTCTCTCATAGTTTTATTGGCATATATAATACAACGTAATGGGGGCTGAGCCCTGGTGGTGTCAGTGGTTGAGTGCGGGACTGCAGCCTGCGGGCTTGGCGGTTCAAATCCAGTGGCAGCTCTCAGGAGCGGCACTGGGTAGCGCCCACGACCACCAGAGGCAAAAAAAAAACAAAAAAAAACCAATGTAATGGTTCAGTCATGAGTCCACATGATCTAGGCCAGATAAACCCCTCAGGACCAATAATGAGAGAAGCCATACCAGGAGGGTAAGGGCTAGGTACAGAAAGAAGGAGAAAGGATAACTATGATCTACACATAACACCTTCCCATGCGGATGGGCAACAGAAAAGTGGGTCAAGAGAGACATAGGTCAGTGTAACCTGAAAAAATAATAATAATTTATAAATTATCAAGGGTTCGTGAGGAAAGGTGGGGTAAGAAGGGGGAACCAATCACAAAGATCTACAAATAACTCCCTCCCTAGGAGACAGACAACAGAAAAGTGGGTAAAGGGAGAAGACACAACAAAATAATAATAATTTATAAATTATCAAGGGTTCATGATGGAGAGGGGGTGATGGAGGGAGAGGGGAAATGAGCTGATACCAAGGGCTCAAGTAGGAAGAAAATGTTTTAAAAATGATGATGGCAACAAATGTATAAATGTGCTTGACACAATGGATGGATGGATGGATGGATTGTGATGAGTTGTATGAGCCCCCAATAAAATGATAAAAATAAAAACAACAAAGGTTATACAATCAATTTCAGAACCATTTTCTTCCAGCACACATTGGTGTTAGATCCCCATCTCACCCACTTCCTCCCCTGCTGTGCTCCAGGCAATGACCAGTCCAGTTCCTGCCTTTATAGAGACACCTGTCCTGGCTTTCAAAAACAGAAGATCACACAAAACACAAACAGGAAGCTAACAAACCAACAATGACTACATGAAACGTAGAAAAACCTCAATTGAAAAAAGCAGAAGAATATACTGAAACGACTATTTTTTTCAATTAAAAGATTGAAAGAATATAAAATGGATCAAAAGGGAGATAAAGTAATAAGGTATTACATTTTAACCCAACTATATTGGCCACAGTTGACAAGACAATGCTGTCTGTAAGACTATAAATGTTAATGGGAACAGACAGTCTGGTCCTTCTATGTGGCACCTGGGGGGATTTGAACTACTAACCTCGTGGTTAGTAGCCCAAAGCTGACTCCACAGCATTACTCAGGGCCCTGAAAATCCATTCAAGTGGTCCAAATGTAACCACAGTGTCTCAGGCTTGGAGAAAAGTATGCATCTTTGTTTTCCTCCTTAAAGTGACTGGAAATAGTGATGGTTAGGGGAAACAGATGCACCTATGATCACATTCTTTGCCTGCTTTTATTTCCCCATCTTCAATGGCCCCTTCTGAGTTCATTTCTGCTGTACTTCCCCAAAGATCCCAACTGGTGCTGATGGGTGATGGATGAGCATTGGGTTGCTAATCCCAACCCATCAGTTATAATTCACCAGTCTTTTTGAGGGAAAGGGTTTAGGTGGTCTATTCCCACAAAGCTTTACAGGCTTAGAAATTGAAAACATGGTCATTCAGAGTCAGAACTGAGTCCATAGTAATTGGTGGGCATCTTCCAAAGGCACATTAAGTATGAAGCCGGCATTAATTTTGTTTGCCAAAGATTTGGCATTTGAGTTTGTTTTACTTAGTTTTGAACACTGGCCATGGGGTACTAAGACATCATGCATTTCAAGATGCTGTTTTCTGAAGGCACTGTGTCTCCTATCACTTTGACCCCTTCATTAAGATGCTTGTGAACCCTCAGAATAACACCATCGGGTTTCTATTTTAGAAGTAAAATTATTTAAATGGACTCTTTCAGGGAGTACAGATATTAATGAAGGCGTGTCGTCAGAGGTTTGTGGATACATCTTTTGTTTCCAATGGTTGTTCATCAAAAATACTTAACCACGCTGAACTGACCAGACTGCAGAGGGCTAATGGTCCGATCACAGAGAATGTGATCACACATCCCACACAAGGCTGTGTGCTTGCATCAATGCTTGTCCATGACAATCTTTAGGAACAACTTGCTGCCCTGCTTACTTTTCAACTTCTCTTTCTTTGAATTGCTCAGTGATGAGTCTCAAAATGACTGACTTAATATAAAATGAATAGAATTTCCCAGACTCTACTAATAGGAAGAATCACATGACGCATGCGCTAACAATTCAGCTGCATCTAGAGATTCTGGCCCAGGGTGTACAGGTGGGGTCCCGTCCGTCTAGGTGATCTGTGTGGTCACAATACAATGTGGAAAATAGGGAATGTGGTCATGTAGAATAGCAACTTCCAAAGGAGAGTGGCTACCAGGAAGGCTGGGCTGAACAGGGGAACACTGAGACTATGTCTGGAAAGAGTGCTGGCTTTGCCTGGTAGTGTCTGCTCTTGGCATGGGAGTGAGGATTGCTAAGGCCTGATACGGCAGTTTGGGTAGTAGAAACCCAAGGTTTGGGTGTCAAAATTTTAAAAGAATGGAAGGTAGTCAAAGAAGGAGTGAGACACAGAGATGAGAATAAAGATGCTGTGTGTGCTGAGTTAAAGACGCAACACAGGCAGCTGTACCTCAATGATGTGCCCATCATTGAAAGAAAGTGAGAGTGGGTGGAAAACAGGTCATTCCAGTTTTCAGTATGATGTAATTTTCAGTTTAACTTGTTTGTAAAATTCCCAGGATTAAAAAAAAAAAACGACTTATGGATTGACACGGTGGCTCCAACGATGGGATCCAACAGAAGAAAGATTGTGAGTCTGGTGTTTCATTCTGCTATCCACGGATGGGGTTGGAATAAGTCAGAACTGATGTGGTGGCTGCTGGCAATGACAAGACCACCAGCAACAGATGAGGACTAGACTCGGTGTCTTTCGAAGTCCGTGTTATTCATGTTCGGGGATAGATATGTTCAGGCAGCAACTTCTCTGAAGATACCTAAGTCTGTGTAGAATGACAGTCAGTTCACTGAGACGATCGAGCAGGAGCGGACTTAAGAAGAGGGTGGAGGTCGCACAGAACTCCTTCTCTCTGTGAAAGCGGGCTTTCTTTATGGATGCATTTGTTCACATTTGCCACCAGTAATCTGAATCTGTTCGGTAGCATTCTAGAAGCGTGGTTGAGTGATCTACTTCCGCGAGACGGCAGCCACTCGGCATCCAAGTAAGGCACCTCTGAAACTCTAGGATACGGGATTTTGGCTTTTGGTTTTGTTTTGTTAAGATCATGATGAACATTTAGAAACAAATCTACTGTTCTGAAGATGCCACCGCCCACACATTTAAAAATAATCAACATAAAAAAGTTTGGGACCACAAAATACGACCCAAACTAGACCCAAAGTGTTGATTCCAACTCAGAGTCTCCCTATCGGACACAGATTTGCTCCCAAGGCTTCCCAAGCCCTGGATCTCCATGGGAGCCGAATGCTCCCTTGTTCTCCCACGGAGAAACTGGTGCGGTCAAACTGTGGACTTTACCAAGATACCAGGGCCAGGCCCACACTGCCAGCAGAGCTTCCATTTCCAAAAAGACGATGCATTCACTGTTGACTCATTCACCACTAAGGATCACTGGGAGGAGAGTCTAAGCAGGAGCAGTCAAGAGGCCCTAGACACATTGGATGTGATCACGCCAAGAAAATATTGGTGAAATCATGACCAAGGGAGATTTTCCGTTTTGCTTGAATTAGCTAAATTTATACATTCGCAACTTCCCTGTCGACTTCTGAGAATTTTTCATGCATTTCCCTGCTTTCATCCCCCATCATCATGATGACTTCATTTGTATCTGCTCATTTGGTTTTTCACTTGCTGCCCCATGACTCCCTCACCTCCCCAAACCTACCCCCAGGAAGAGACGTGGGGTGAGTGCAGGTCCAGGATCTCCTCTGTCCACCTGCTAGGCTGGATCTTTGTTCACTTCTGCAAGAGGCCAAGCCCCCTCCTGGGCAGGGACGTGAGTGTCTCGTTCCCAGCGACTCTTTTTTTCTCTGCTCCCTCCCACCTACCTCACAACATTTTGCCCTCTGCCCCTCCCTCCCTTTAGCTTTCGTTCATGAAATGTATAGCTAGATGGTTCGGGACTAAGAAAACCAGTGAACACGATGCTTTTGAGTTGCAGGACAGAGGAGCACTGTCCTGTGCTGTGTCCAAGGTGGCAGGCTGAGAGAAACACCCACCATGTCGTTCCTGCATGGAGAGGCTCCGGGTTTCCATGCCCAGGCCCTTCAGTTGTCGGCCAAGAACTTAAACACCCCCACCCCCGGCGGAGCCCCCAGGACTCCTTCACCAGGGACAAAAGACAAAGCATTTTGGCTGGAACTACATTTGGGTTTTTTTCGTTTTGGTTTTTCCCATCAACAAAATCCCACCATCCAGCTCAGAACCACATGCTGAGAACAGAAGGGTCAGCAGAGGGAAAACGGTTCAAAGTCTCAATTGTCACTGACAAAGCAGCCCCCACATATGTCCTGTTTCTGAATGTGAAATGAGTTGACAAAGCACATGAGTGGAAGTAGAGACGCGAAGAAAACGCATGGAGACCATAAAAGCATGAAGCGATCCTTCTTCACACAGGAATAACAATGAACTTCAGTAAATGACCCAACACTTACATGCCTTTATATAGGCTTTGCCTCTCTACTTCTGAAGTCAGCTTCTGCTGCTGAGGGAGCCCAATTCAGACTCTGCCCCCGTCAAGTCAACTGTGACTCACAGTCACCCTGTATATTAGGACAGGGCAGCACTGCCCCAGTGAGACCCCGTGACTGTCAGTCTTTCAGGCAGTACAAGGTGCCCTCTGTCTCTGGAGGCACAGCCGTTATCAGGGTAAACGGGAGGCACTTGCCGCACTGAGGACCAGCAGAATCCATGCAAAGAGCGTCCCTTAAGCTCCACCATGGTCTTTTCTTAGATTCGGGGACTTTCCTAACCTTTCATAGCAGACATCAGAATTACCTGGAAAAACAGACCCCATTGCTAGAGAGTCACCTCTGACTCACGGATCCCGTAGCATGTTGTCCAACTCCCCCTGTGGGTTTCCAGGCTATACGTCTTTAGTGGAGTAGAAAGCCTCATCTTTCCCTCGTGGTAGTTGGTGGTTTTGAACTCTTGGCCCAGCTGTTAGCAGAAAGCCCCATTTTTCTCCCAAGGAATGGGGAGTGGTTTCAAACTGCTGGCCTTGTGGTTAGCAGCCTGATGTGTGGTCCAGTACACTGGGGCTCCTTCTTTTTCCCCTAAGTAAAGCCATCCACCTAATTGTACTGGGAAGTGGGACATGTGAGAAACAGCTCTCCTACACGGTGACAACGGAGATTCCTTTCCCTGGATTATGTCAAACTTGGAGAAAAAATTATTCCACCTTGAATGTACTCGATAGTTTTTACTCCTCTTGGTTTCAACCAGATAATGAAATGGAAAATCAAATATTAAACAAATTGTCTCTATTTGGACAGAAATGATGGTTATTATATCTGCCATGAGAAAGCTAATTCTCATGGATTTCTCTGACATAACATTATAAATAAACTCACATTATCTGCATATTTTATCCAAATGTCATGCTGAGATGATTCATAATCTGGTTTTCAGTTCAGCTCATACATTACTAATCTGAACTCTTAGTAAATCAAATTAGACTTCATAATTTAAAAAGTACTTTACATGGTTCAACATAAAAGAAGTCAGCAGAAATTAACATGTGATAATTTTCCATGCTTTTATACAACATTAGAATGGCTAATTCTTACCAGAGTTTCATGGTAGACATGAAAAAAAAAACAAACCTCATTAAAATCACTCTCTTATTCTAAAATGTAAGCCTCCTTTCTCTGTTTCTCAATTTGTTTTTAATCTGGGAAAGAAAACAGTAAGCTATATATGCCTACTACATTATCTTTTAATTTCCACAAGCTAATTTATATTATATAAAAATGTGTACATAAATGTGAACACATTGTGACTGTGAGTGATGAATATAAAGCAGAGAACTGCAAAGCTAATTAGATGAGTTCATTTTTTGTTTTGTTATTCACCTTACCAATTTGAGTGCCATTGTTCAACTACCGGAAATGTGACAGGGACTAAGGAAGTATATATTTGATCTTGAACATGGCCCCTGTGAGGACAGAGTCCTGACAGGTGCATCCTCTGAGCACAGCACCGTGTCTCATGTGCAGTAGACAGGGCCTTTGTTATACTGAATGCACTTGATGATGGGAAACAATGTGTGCCAATTGTGAAGATCACTGCCAATTGTGATGATATACACTCCATCCCCAACCCCTCTCCACCCCACCCACAAACAAAAACATGCCATTGGGTCACTTTAAATTCACAGTGAGCCTATGACTAAACAGCTCCATTGGGTTTTCATAGCCGTGAGCCTTCAAAAGCAGAATGCCAGGCCTTTCTTCTGAGGTACTCCTGGGTGGATTAAGCTGTGACATCTTTGGGGTATTAGTCAAACAGGTCTAAGGTTGAGCATAAGCTGGGGCCAACAGCACCTAACTTAGATGGTGTCTACCAGGACTGTGGAGCACATGACACATTCATGAAGTGATTAGACGAGCAGTTGGCAAGGAAATGCTTGTGAAAGTAAGATCACGCTGCCATCATTACTGCTGTTACTGCTAATGTCAACACAGTATTACATAAGCTGCCCATGTGTCCTGGCATCTATCCTCATTCCTAAAATATAAGTGGAGCATCACTGTTGGTGGAGGTCTATCTCTGACATTTGCTCCTTGAATCTTCCCGGTGACGGTAGGAAACTCTAGCATCCACTCTAGCTTACATATACAAAACTAGAGTCTTGAAGAAGTCAAGGCATGTGTACAAATCCATGAGACTGAGACATGGGGCAGCTGAGAAGAAAAACTATCGGCTTCAATTTCTTAAATTATATCACACTGTGTATTAGCTCAAAGAGTAGAACTATACACATATTTCAAACATTGAAGTAACTGATGTCCATGTCACTTTCTAAACTTCCTCTCCCCCAGTGGAATATGTGCAAAGTATCACGTCTTCCCAAAGACCAAATAATAGTCCCCCCTATTATTCAAGGTACCAAGAGGGAAGTAAGACAGTCAAACCCTGTCTTTGTTTGACTCTGCGTGGCCACATTGTCCTGTCTCAGTCTTTTTGACATTTCCATGTAAGAAGCAAGGACCAACGGAAAAGGTCAAGCTCACCGTTCTTGTTTCTGTAGTCAGAAATGAAACACTTTTGTGGGTAGGGGAGACTGGGAGTTTAGATGCTACTAAACATGGGGTTTCTCTACCTGCGTCATGGGCTGTAGCTTTGTCCGCAGCATAGACTCTTGTCTGGGACACAGCCTGACCTTGAAGACAGCACACACGTTGATGATCTGATTTCTCAGGAATACTTCACATGCTTTTGACTTTGAGCAAAACAATGAAAGCACTTCCAGTTGCTTTTGATGCTTGGGACCTCTTCCAGAAACCTTTCATCCAATCCTGTCCAAACACCTATTCAAAAGCCACACACTTCTTTTTAAGAACCGAAAGCAGAAAGTAAACCCATGTGCTTCATGCACAGAGGGCAACTTCTCTTTTAACTGGGTTGTTTTGCATCAGACTCGATGCCCACTCATGGTGATGCCATGCCTTACAGAGTCTAACTGTCCCCTTGAGGGTTTTTGGGGCTGACATACGCTGCCTGCCACACCTTTCCTTCCCTAGTGACACTGGCTGGGTTTGAAGTGAAACCTTTTGGTGACAAGCCCAATTCAAACTGCTTGTGCCATGGACAGACCTTTGTCTTATCAAAGTAGCCAATATATATGATATTCTTACCATGGGCCAGGCCCAGTTTTGATGTGTGTAAACACACTGAACTCACTTAATTTTCATAATAGCCTTCTGAAATCAAAGCAAGTCTCTGGATGGCTGGTGGGTTTGAACTGCCACGCTTGTGGCCAGCAGTCCACCATCTAACCCACAGCACCAGCTGAGTTTCTTCTGTCTATAATATAAGCAGTCCTATTATTATCAGCAGCATTTCCATTTCACAGGTGGGGAAAGTAAACAAAAGTAGATGACATATTTTATTCAAGGTCACACAGCTAGTTTATGTGCTGAGGATGGAATCAAACCCACGTCAACCACCTCATGCCACCTTATAATGATCTGCAGTTAATACTTTTCCCTGTAAAGAAGGAAAAAAAGGGGGAGAGGAAATAAATAGGAAGCTGATATCAGGGGCTCAAGTGGGAAGAGAATGCTTTGAAAATGATGTATGTGGCATATGTGCAAATAGGCTTGATACCCTGCGTGGGTGCATGGATTGTGATAAGAGTTAGAAAAGTCCCCAATAAAAGTATTTGATAAAAAATTAAAATCACCCCAACCAATGAAACTTATTTTTTAAAAAAGAAGGAAAAGAATCCAACCCTTTAATAGTCTTAATAATTCTATTCTATGTTAACTCCATTTCATTTACAGTCCAACTTACTATTTTACAAGGAGCTCTTATGGCACACCTAGTAAGTGCTTCAGTGTCATCTCAGAGGTTGACTCTTCAACCCCAGCCATTTCACAGGCGACAAACATGGCAATTTGCTCCAGGAAGTATTTACAGTGCTACTACGATGTAGGTCTGCTCTGCCAACAGGGTCCGTATGAGTCAGAATGGTCAAGACGGCATATAGCAGTGACTAACTATAAGATTATACACTATATTGTAATATGAGTTTCCAACATTAGAAAAGAATAGAAGGAAATTCACTATTCCCATTGTTTTCAATGGATCTCTTCAATGTAAAGATATATTTGAAAGCCATCGGTAGGAAATGACACCTTAAGTGTGTTTTTGGCATAAGAAGAATGCAAAAATGTAAACAAAACAGATAAATCCGGGAGATGCATTCACATCTCCAGGTGTTCAGTCCTAAAGTTCTGAGTCTAGTTATGGAGTTCATGAGACAGAAAAGATGGTGGAGGGGGGTGGGGGGTGGGTGGGGAACGAGAAAGAGAAAGAAAAAAGAAAAGAAAAACGTTAAGGAAGCAGAGGGGGTCAAATAGTAAGGTTTAAAAATGTCAGCTAATTGCTTCTCCAGGAGCAAGGCTGGGCCTCCTACTCCCACCACCAGGGCAGTGATGTCAATAATTATAATAATAAAATAAAAATATCAGCTAAGTTGTCCGTCATATTATTCTGTAGCAACAGAGAGTCCGCCAAGACGGTGGGGCGTCATGATGGTCAGTGGCTCTTTCCCTGCCAAGGCTTAAAGGGGAGAAGAACACTTTGAAGGGAACATGCTGTGCAGATGAAATGAGGCTATTCTAATGATTGCTCGAAAACTTTCACAAGAAGACAATGCTATTTGAGGGTGACCTAGCATCACTTTCACGGAGAGTCACATTTACCAGCGCTTTTGTGCAGGGTAGAATTTTAAATGAATAGGTAGACGCCACCTCTGACAGAACTCTAAAAGAAATCTGACCCAAAGCCATGATCTTCTATCTCAGAACACATTCATTGCGCATGTTACTACTTCATGAAATCTATGTATGTTAAATATGGGAGTCCTGGGGCATGGTTGCTACCCTTTTGGCTGCTAACTGCAAGGTTGGCAGTTTGAAACCACCAGCCCTTCTTAAGAGAAGATGAGGCTATCTGCTCTCCTAAAGAGTTAGTTTGGAAAACTCAAAAGGGAAGTTTTGCCTTGTCCTTTAAAGTCACAATGAGCCAGAATCCACTCAATGGCAGTGAGCTTGGTTTTGACATGATAAATATTCTCCATGTTTTAAAAGTTTTGATTTCTGGGAGTAAGCTGAGAGTGATATGATCATTCAAAACTCTGTTCTGTAGTTGCCCCTTTGATCACCTTTTCTCTTCAGAAGTGATTCTCAACCTTCCTAAGGCCGGGGCCCTCTAATACAGCTTATCATATTGTGGTGACCGAATCCCCAACCATAAAATCATTGTCATTGCCACTTCATAATTGTAATTTTGCTACTGTTATGAATTGGGAGGTCCATGAAAGGGTTACGACCCACAAGTTGAGAACTGCTGCTCTATAGAATCAATAATCAAAATGCTCCATAATTGTAGTTCACAACCATACATTTCCTATTCAAAGGAAGGGACTGTTTCTGGAGGCCATACAGTCCATCTTGTCATCCTATTTCTAACTTTCCTTTCTTTGTTGTTTTTGATGAGCCAGAGGTCAATTGAGCCATGGATGACTATTTTAAGTTTTTCAGACCCCAGTCACTAGTCAGCAGACTAAACAGAGTTTATGAAACCCAGTCACTCGGTTGTCCCATGAAACTCTGATTAAACCAGGGGTGCTCACATGTTTTCAGCCTGTGAACTACTTATAAAATGATAAAGTCAAAATGATCTACCAACTGCAAAAATGCACAACATATTTATTTTATTAATTTATTACCTTTATTCATAAATGTATTGAAAATTCTTTACATGTACAATGTATGTTTATGTACCTTGCATAATCGCATGAGTCCCATATTGCACAACACAACACAATTAACTATACATTTTTTGTCATGACCAGAATTGACTCTGATAACTTGCACTGAATGGAATGAGCCAGGGATGCACAGTTTGGACAGTAGCTGCTGACAGCCAGCCTCAAGCACACTTCCAAATGATCGTCAGTCATGGTGGAACGGTACTTGGACTTCATGATCTTTATGTGGGAAAAGAGTGACTCCCATAAAGAAGTAGAGCTGAATAATGCAGTCATGGAGGTAGCACATTTTCTCATGCTTGGATACTTTCCTTCTGTGAGTAAGTTCCAGAACTATTCACACGCTCTGGACTTCAGCTGAATGTCGGCTTGTAGCGTCAAAATCTCTCAATCTCTATGAGAGTGATAGGCTTTTGTCTTCTTACTTGGTCCAGTTACCTCACTCATTTTAATACCCTTTCTTGCATTTAAGAGGGGGAAAAAAGGTCTAAAAATTGGCGATAAGTTAGCGCGTCAGTTTTGCTGCACTTAGGGCAGTTATTTGTGCATGTGCTTGACACCTAGGATTACATCTGATTGGCTGCGCTGTGTATCTGTTAAGTGACGGGGTTGATGATAGGCTTACGTCTATTTTTTTTTTTTTTGCATCACTGTCCTCTGGTGAGAGTAGGTGGCCCAGTCTTGCTCCTGGAGAGCTCCTGCTGATTTGAACTGCCAGCCCAGTGGGCTGCAGTCCTGTGCAAAACCACTACACCACCGGGGCTCAGGCACATCTATTTTTTTAATGCCACGTGATCTACCCACACTACATTTCTGATTGACTAATAGATCACAATCAACATATTGAGCACCCCTGCTTAAAACCAAGAAGCCACATCCCAGGAGGTGGTTTACCTAAGTGTTCTCAGCAGTTACTTCTTTGTTGTCACTGTTAGGAATATATCATCACAAAACTCTTGCCACTTCAACTTTTGACAGGCACACATTTTATTGACAGCAGTAACAATGATCAATTTGCATACCTACCTTTAATCAGAATGATTTTTCTATCACCATTGCCCCTACTTTTACTCCTCCCTTCTGGTCCTGGTAACCGCTAATAAGCTTTGGTTTCTATAAATTTGTCTAATCTTGTCTTTCTACATAAACATAGTATTTATAATACTGAATATAATGTTTAATATTACATTATACTATTAAAATAAGTATATATTTTCATATTTTAAATTAATACTTATAATAAATATCATATTTGCCCTTTTGTGATTTAGCCTATTTTTCAGTATTCTTTCAAACTTTCCTCAGCCTATAGCATGTGTCAAGGTTTAACTTTTACTGGTTGCATAGTATTAAACCACATTTCATTCTCCTTATGATTATTTAGGTTGTTTCCATCTAGCTACTGTACATAGTGTTGCAGTCGATATTGGTGCATGCATCTCTCTTTGAGTCTCTTCTTTCACATCTTTGGAGTGTGTACTTGGAAATGGAATTGCTGGGTCATATGGAGCCCTGAAAATGTCGTGCTTACACACTGGCCCTTGATCCGCACAGTGGGCGATCCACAACCATGAGCAGCTCTGAGGGAGAAAGCCTGTAAACAGTTATAGCCACAGGAACCCACAGTGGGCTCCCCGTGAGTCAGCA
>PVJH01025195.1:0-31907 GCA_004026705.1 Nesogale talazaci
GCCAAGAGGGAGAGGTCATCTCAACCAGGGGAACCACCGGACTCAAGCCCAATTTGCTTGCATTTTCTGGTGACTTTTATAGATTTCAAATACTCAGACTTGTGGAATTTTATAATTTCATATCAACTGATGAGGTATGCTTGCTTTTATATCCGGGACTTCTCCTCAAAGAGGGGATAGGCCTGGTTTCCTTTGTACTAATCGGGAAGGCTGTGAGATTAATCCAGAGCATTAATTGTATCACTGTGTATGGTAAGGAATTCCTTTCAGCTTTTGGTGCTGGCTACAGTGTCGGGCTGGCCACGTATCACAGTATATCAAGCATTATAGAGAAAGACAGAAATGTTCTTTGTGTAGCTCTCCTAATGCACTCTTTATTTTACTACAGAAATTATTTTAGAGTTTTTGTATAGACTTCTTTAGTAGTCTGTTTCTAAAATGAAATGTATTTCAATAAGCGGTGTAATTTTTTCAGTGTAGCTGAACCTATGTTGTAAAATAGAAAAATTTTTATAATCATCAAAAGGTGATTCTTAAAGATGCATATAAACTTCTATAGTTCAAATTATTCTTACATCCGTACAACTCAAAGGTGCTTCAGAGACTAGATGTGTCTCAGAGGGTCTCCAGACCGGGTTCGGATGAAAACGAGGCTCTGCTTTCCGACTTAGCAGGAATTCTTGGTAGATTCGACTCCCTGCTTAACCCTGAGATGCCTTCCCGGCTCCCTGACACGCTCCTGCCCTCCGTGCTTCGTTCCGTTCTGTCATCGTCGTGTGGTAAATGTCATGGATTGCAGAGGGTGGGCCTTCTTCCAGGCACGTCACCGCCACGTTTGCCTGTGGGAGGACGTCGTGGCACTGGCTGGGCCGCTCACGGCTGCGGCGCGCTCGGAGCTGCATGCATGTGTCACTTGACGTGGGAGGATGCGTCTCACCGTGAGGGCACCCTGTTTGCCTTTCTTCCATTTGTTTAAGTGTCGTTACAGGAGGGTAAGGTAAGAAATTAAAATCACAAACATGATGTTTGTGGCTGGAGAGAAATGGGGTGAGAAGAACACGGATTGGACACAAGTTGTAAGATGTCCATGGCATTACTGGATAGACCCCCTCACTTTGAGCTGCACTAACCCAGTTTAACCCTTAGTGAAGGAAAATTCCGAATTCCCCTGCTCTGTCCTCTGCAAATGCTGCCATGGTCCCGTCTCTCTTAACAGGAAAGGAGAGCAGGCCCTCTGAAGCACTCGGGAGGCTCATGTGTCATGGGTGCTGGGGCGGAGGGTGAGAGAGAGAGAGAGAGAGAGAGAGGCGCACGCGCCAATAGGTGGGAGTGGTCTGAGGAGAGACTGGGCTCCAGAACGGACCTGCTGGTCAACTGAACATCCGCAGGGCCTCACTCAGCTACCAGGACTGCAGTTCTTTTCAGAACTGAGAGCTAAGGCGACGTCTGCTTTCTCTTTCGTTTTTTGCTCTCCAAACCCCTTCATTGCTTGTTTTTTCCCCTCCCCTCGGGCTCATAAATCATGGCCTGACTGAGCATCCTGAGTTTTAGTTATTCTTGTTGTGATTGGTGGTATTCAGCGGGCAGATATGCCTCCAGCACTTTCCTCACTGATTGGCTCTGTGATAAGAAAGACAATGGAATTCCTGCAATTGAGGTCAAGTCACTATTTTTAAAATAGCACATTCTCTATTTGCGCTTGGGTTTGCTATTTCCAAATTTCTTCCTACTGATTATTGCCTTTGTCTTCTGTAATGAGCTTAGGAACATTTTGAAACTAGGGAGAAAAGCACCTCAGACATACTGGTACTTTTTTTCCTGTTTTTGGATGTCAGTTTTGAAGAATGTTATTTTTAACATTTGGTGTACTTGGGTATATTCTGGTGTGCCCGAGCCACCAAGCAAAATGAACTCCTTGGCCATGACTGTTAGCTCTTCAATGCTCGCTGCCCCTCCCCGTCTCCACCCCCTCATCTGCTTTGCATTCCAGGACACTGTTGTGAATCTGCTTTTTCTTTTGCCTTTTTTTTTTTTGGGGGGGGGGGCATCACTGCTCTCCGGTGGTGGGAGTAGGAGGCCCAGCCCCACTGCTGGAATTGAACCTCCGTCCCAGTGGGCCGCAGTCCCGCGCACAACCACGACGCCACCGGGGCTCAGCCCGCTTTTTCCATTTTTAAAATATCTACAGTACTACTTCATGGTCATCCCTATTAAAATGATTTGGGGGGGGGGGTTGTATTTTAAGTAATTGCTTATACCTTATTTTGTTCTTAATATATTTACAGTACTAGGCAGCAATCCGACTTATAGACTTCAGACCAATGAATCAATCAATGATGTGTACTATACTTAAACACTGGAAAATTCTGGTCATCATCTTTGATGTTTGCATTCATGTGAATATAGCCATAACGAAATATCTGCTACATAGGAAAAGAAAAAGTATTAAGCAAATAAGTACCGTCATCCTTAACAGAAGCAAAAATAACAATAACTGTCAGCATTGTCACACAGTATGGTTCATAATGACGTGTGTGCTGGGATGGTCTGTAAACGTCTAGGTTTCCCCACCCCCCAACTTAGGATTGGTGGTCTTCATGAAAACTGCTCTGAAAGTCATGACTCCTTATCGCATTTGATATGAACCATGGCATGCATGCGGAATACTCACCACCTTAATGCTTCTGAATGGAAGAACCACCTGTAGGACTAAGCCTTAAACATAGATACTGTCCCATTGAACATACTCAAAACTCAGACTCAGGGTTGGAAATTTGGTTGGGGTCTCGGGCAAAGATAACCGTCTCCTGGTGTGCGGTGTACCTTCCCACGAGTGCTACAGCAGCCTGTGAATGCTTTCACACCTCGGACTGACTTGCAGGGCCTCGTCAGGGAGAGACTCCAAAGGAGTTTGAGCTCCTGCGTCTGCCCGCACTCGGGAGGGACACAGGGACCTGGCCGGCCGGCCGCAGGCCCCCCGATGTTCACAAGAAGGGAGGCTCTCTCATCACGTAGCACGCCAGTCTGCAGCGGCTGAGCTTCTTGCTCAGGGTGAGACCCAAGTGAGGAAAATTCACAAGGACTGTTATTGAGTTGACGTTGCATTTTTTGGAGTTGTTTTTTTTTTTTTCTCAAAAGTTTGTCTTGCAAACAAATTCTTCAGAACCTTAATGAAGTACTTTATCTGATTGGAGCGGGTGGGCTTTATAACTGAATTAGATTTTAAAGTTAGAATAAGGAAGTGAAGAAGAAATTTAAGGGCATGTGGTTTTAGTTCCACCGATATCGGTGATTTCATTCTTATTTTTTGCGAGCAGTGGAGGGTTCTCTTTCATAAAACTTAACCGTAGTTCAAAGGAACTGTTGCAAATCAGTCACTTGTACTTCTATCGTCCACCACTGACATCAGCTGTTTTAAATGACTGGCTGGGCCTCGGCATGACCACCGATAGCTGCCGAGGCCTTGGAAAGCAACGCTGGCTGAAGGGCCTTGGTTGTGGAGAACGCTCCTATCATCTGATTGTCCCTCGATGGTCTACGGAATGAAGACAAAGTGCTCCGGAGGCAGAGAGAGACTTGGGAACTTAAGAGTTTCCGACTTTATGAAATCTCTTGTATGTATGTTTTTATTTTATTGATTTCACTGGATTTTAACTTTTGAGAAGATGAAGCAGAACAAGTTACCCATTGCAGGGGTATATATATTTACCCATCTTGCAGATTGCGGTTAGTGACCCACCCACAGAATGGTAAATGGGTTTTAATGTTCACAAAAAAACAACTAAGTTTACCTACTCCCACCACCAGGGCAGTGATGCCCTTAAAAAAAAAAACAAAAAAAAACTAAGTTTAGAGAAGCCTTTCTATCTGAGCTACTATATAGAAAAGACAAAACCGCCCTGCTAACAGCGCTGAGCACACGGTCAGCATGGCCATGCCATTGGAGACGGCGTGAGAAGCATTTCATGGAAAGGGGAATAGGTTACATTTAAACTTTTTATCAGCTAGCTACACTCCCCCCGCCCCCCCCACACACACACACACAAATCACCTCACTCTAGTTCTTCAGGCTCTAAAGTGGAACAAGTTAATACGAGGTTTTCATTTTCCTTTGCTTAAGCTACGATAGGAAATTTCTCAAATGGCTTTTGTTTTTTCCCCTCCCAGGAACAAAAGGTCAGAAGCCATTCAGATACAATGGCATTTGTATGCAATAACAGTGCCCTCAGTAACCAGCTTGGGTTATCTCTTGGCATTTATGATACATAATGATGACCTTTCAACCCTGAGCACTACCTCGGTAAAGCAAACCACAGATCCTCTCCACTTTTTCTATGGAAGCCATAAAAGTCGCCATCAATATCTCCGCTGTACAGTTCTATACTTTTGTATCTCTCGACTTTGTATAGCCTTTGTGACCAGATCTCTTTGTCTTAGAGGGTAGGTTTTGCAAGATTGAAAGGAAAACCAAGCTCCTCGGGTGCCCCCACTTTGACAATAGCATACCGTTTGTCAACTTCTCCACTGCAGTGGAAACCATTTTGCTGAGTTGCATATTGGGAAAACAAGCCTCACCTTCCTGGTTGCTGAGTGGAAGCTACACGGATGTAAGGGACGACTTAGAACGGGAGCGTCTACCGTGTGGCTGGCTCCGTGTATCCCTCAAGAACGCCCGTGTTGCCGCGCGTCCCTGGAGTCGTCGTCTTTCTCTGGTGCCCCCGCGGGGAGCGCACCCCTCTCTTGGATCCGCTGTTGCTCACTGCAGCTCGTCCCCACTCTGTCTGAGTGCCTTCAAGAAGCCAGCCTCCCACACTCAGCACCCGTTTCCCGGGCTCGCGCCTACCTCGGATTCCTTCTCCACCAGGGTGGGGACTCGCCCTTCGCCCAGTAGGTCTCTTGAGCTCAGAGTAGCTGTAAAACCTGGATGATCCATTCGCACGTGTTTCTGTTCTCTTCCCCTGTGTCATTTAGATTGCATTTTTTTTTTTTTTTGTGGGCATCACTGCCTCTGGTGGTTATGGGCGCTACCCAGACGTCGCTGGATTTGAACCGCCAAGCCCGCAGCCTGCAGTTCCGCACTCAACCACTTACGCCACCGGGGCTTAGCCCTATAGATTGCATTTTTTAACCTTCTGTATATATCTTACTTTTTCACATAGGACCTCTGTGATGATGAAAGGTTTTATCTGTGTCTTACATTTCACTTCTCCAGGGACTAGGCGTTCCTTTCAAAGTAAAAGGCACGCGAGATCTTTTCTGGACCGCTTTCTCTGTTTGAAGTCTTCCTAAATGCCTCCCTGCTCAGGTTCCGGGACCCTGACTGCCCCTGCTGCTGCTACGCCTTGTTCCCGCCCACTGCGATTTGCTTGGGATTCATGCTGAATCGACTCCCTTTCTGTTGAAAGCCCGCCCTGATTGTTGATCTGCCTCTTCTGTCCTCTTTGTCCCCTTTGTCCCCTCTAGTTCTCACCTGGCTCACTCCAAGGTGTGACTGATCAGATGCAGGCAGGGTGCCCTCACAGGGGCCTCGCCGGGAGAGAGAGCTCCAGGCTGGGTGGCTGCTCCTTGACAGGTACCCGGCACCCCTTCTGCTCCCTCCCAAGTTGAAAGCAGATGGAACTCTTCCAAATGAGGACATTACATGATCTTTGTTAGGCTTTTTTTTTTCTCTTTGAAGTATATGAAAGCTATTGCGAATGTTGTCCTTAGTCAAAACTCCTTTCTTTCTGACTTAAAATCTCCTGCCTCTTTTCTAAAAAGTAATAATACTCAGGTTTTCAGGACTGACTAGCCACGTTGGGGGTGGGGTGGGGGGTGGGGGTGAGGCCAGAAGCCCTCTTGGTCTTGTGACAGTTTGGGGTCAGACAGGGCAGTGCTGTGAGACTTGCTTCTGTTGGGTAACGGATTAGTCCACCACCTTGGAAGGTTTTACTGGCTGGCCGAGGAGACACGTTTACAAAATGCAAAAGATAGTTCTGCTTTACAGAAATGTGGAGCGCCAGGGCTTCTTGGTTTTTTGTTTGTTTTTTGTTTAAAGGCTTTTTACTCTAATACCCCCTGGGCTTCCCCCATCAGTGACCTAGAAGTTGATCTCTCTTCCATGGGAACTGGCCACCTACAATGTCCACTGTAAGCGGTGCGGCTTGGCTTTGTCCTTTGGAGCCCCAGGACGTAAAACGGGGGAGAGTCCTGCTTGGTTCCTACCCAGAGTCACAGCCTTGAGACAGGCTTCTGTGGTCCTTGCCTTTGAAAGGCCTCCCACAGCCTTCTGGTTTCAGATTACTGCCACACAAGCAACATAGCATGGCTGGTGAGCTCGAGGGGGTCGCAGAAGATTTGAAGGGGACTTTGAAGGATATGGGCAATGGTGACGGGCCAAGTAGGACCGGTGGGGGCAGGAAGAAGTGAGACACTTGTTGATTGTCTAGAACGAAGAGCCTGTCTCTCTGCTGCATGGCCAGTGACTCCCGAATACCAGCCTCTCTGGCCAGCATGGCTTCTCACCAACCTGTTTCGACAGGTGACTAGGGACCATGGCATCAGAAGACAACCTCCAGCTCACTGCCTGCACAGGACTCGAGACGGTGTTTTTAAGAACGGGTGGGAAGTTTCTCGGGATGTGTTTTCGACACATCATTCTGCTTCTCCTTAGCAGAGTAAGAAAGATGCCATGAGGCACAGCGACGGGGTTTACAGCTAGACTCGTATCCCCAGCCTCTGAAAATCTGCTGCTTCTCAATCTCCCCTGGTGAGTGGATGTGTGTTTCGCTGTGGGTCTTGTCTCGGCTGTGTGTCTTTCATCACGTGTTACCGGTGAAGATGCAGGGAATCGGTCTCGCAGTTTTCTTCTTCAGCGTGGCACCCACAGCCTCACGTGTCCGGCGGCACGAAGGATTTTAAAATCCCCGCTGGTGGTCCAGGAACACTGACTCTCTGCCCGGGAGAACCTCGCCGCCTGCTTCCAGTTGTGGTGCAGTCCGTGTAGCCACGTTGCGGGGTGGAGTGCTGCAGAGGCCATTCTGGACAGGCTGCAGGTGCTTTGTCTCAGATGTCGCATGTTGGACTGCCTTGGTCTAGGGGGACCATTCCGTCCCAGCCTCGGTCTCCAATCTCTTGCAGACATTCTAACCTCTAGTCTCTCATCAGGCCCTCCTGGGGCTCGGGTCAGAGTGGAGTCAGAGCCCCTCAGAAAGCAGTTTGTTGCTGCCATTGTCGTCATTTGCCCTTCTTCCACAATCATGTGAATGTGCACAGGAAGCCTGTGTTGTAGACATCCCCTAAGAGCATTGGTGCAGCCCAGAAGAGACCTTCCCCACTGGCTGGTCTAAGGAAGTGTGAGACGTGCAGCAGCCCCGTCGACACTGGCCCATCCCTCAGCAGGGATGTGAGCACCTGCCCCGGCATCCCTGACCAGTGCCACAAATACGTGGGTTGCCCTGTGATGAAGTCCAAGTCCTCGAGACCCATCGTCCGAATCCCTTAGGCCAGGCAAACCCTTCCACACGACTCTGGATCCATCGTCTTGTAGGACACGTTCGGGGCTATCAGAATAGACCCTTAGTCTGGAATAATGCTACCAATGACTGTAGGATAGTAAGATTGTCCTGTGAGTATGTATGTATTTGTCGGCGTTCTGGCAGCAGTACTGGCTCCATCCACAAGGGAGCGGTAAAGTCCTTTCGTACGCTTTCTTGAAAAGGCTGAATGGAGAGTCCGATCCATTCCATGGCAGTGGCTGGGGTTTTTTGGTTTTGAAGAACGCGCTCACTTTAAAATCTCTCCCCTCGGCTCAGTGCTTACTTGTCAATCTTGACCTTGAATACACTTTCCCACCGTGTAGCTAGGTCCAGGCCTTGCCCCGCACCGCAGCCACAGCTGATGCGAACTGCCAGGGTGCCCAAGACCCTGACATGGCTTATTAATAGAGCCTTTCCACAGGGAACCCACCGTGCTGCGTGCCAGAACAGGGCAGCCACTCTCTGGTGTCTCCCCAGTCCTCTAGGCTCTTCTCCACCCAGAACCATCATGCCCCTGAGAAGGACGGACGGGGAGGGAGCCAGGAATGCGTGTGGAGTCTGAGTGAGCAAATGCTTCTTGCCTTCCCTGTGCCCAGGGGCTGGCCCGTTACAGCTGCTCCATGCCCGGACCCACCCGCGGGCCCCTGCTGCAGGCCTCCTCCAGGGGCAGGGCCCACCCACAGCTGCACCTGCCTCTCGCTCCAGTGTCTTTAGGCCCCTTCTCCGGCAGTGAGCTCTCTGGCCCTACCTTCGAGTTGTATCCTTTCAGCCTCCTCTGCATCAACTAAGAGAAAAGCCCAGAAGGAAACATGGAAGCTGCAGAAACCCTCAGATCGACGGCTCTTGAGTCCAACCTTAGAGGACAGAGTAGAAGTGCCCCGTAGCGGTAAGGAGGCTGCTGACCCTTGCAGAAGCAGACAGCCACAGCTTTCTCCTCAGAGCCACTGGCAAGTCAACTGCTCGCCTGATGGACGATGGCCGAGTGCTTTAACCACTGCGCCACCAGGACTCCTCCCTGTCAATCTAGGAGTCATTTATACCTGGACTGGCCTTGTCCACATTTTTCCTACTCGGCCCCCCTTCCCCGAGCCCTGCCCTCCTCCCCTGAGCAGTACCAGGCACTCGGTAGCTGTGTGCTCCGTGCTCCCGGCTCCCAACACGAGGCAGAGAACCAGACCGAAGCCGGGACCAAGGGCCGAGCTAGCAGGTGGTCAGGTGCCATGTGTTCGGTTTGGGCTTTTCCCGACAGTACTGAAATCACTTGCACTTTCTCCTCCTCACGTCTTCAAAAGGAAATCCCATTTGCTTACCCAGGAATTGTCTAGCATTAGGTTTACAAAGCTTGTTGTTGAATGTTGTCTTTGTCCAAAGGAGTTTGACAAAACAGAAGCTGCTTGGCCCCTGTTCTGCCTGCTAAGTCATAAGGATGAAGGCCGCGTGGCTGGGGTACTTATGTCAAGTTCAGAATGGGGCAGTGTCCCTCTCCTACCTCTCCGCGGAGACACAATTGAAGGGCAGGTTGGACCCAGGGTAGGGCAGGTACCTCTCACGCTGCAGAGACGTTTGGAGGAGACTTTCGGTTGTGGAAGAGACAGCTGCGTAGGCCAGGCTCTCTCAAGATGGGCAGGGTACCCAGGAGGGGAGAGATGGTGGACCCCAGGGAACTACCAGGCCCTGGAACTGCGCTCCCTGCCGGGCCCTCCAGACAAGCCCACCTTGCTCAGCTCCCCCGGCCCCCTGTGCCCGGTGTCCTGCCACATCCTCCATTGTGCTGATTCTCTCCCTTGAGTTCACAATCGCAGTTGGGTTTTTGTTGTTTGTTTTTGTTGGGTTTTTTTTTTTTAGCAATTGAAATGCACTTTTTAATTTCAACTCAATCATGATTTTAAGTATAAAAAAATTTATAGATTGTTAAAACTACTTTTTTGTGTATTTTTAACCACTCAATGTAGCATTGTATATTTTTATTCTTGTGAGACTCTGGTACACGCTGTGCCGCTTCACGATGTCGCCAAGATGCTGGGCCTTTGGATGTGTACGGTAACCGACGCAATGCTCATGTTCAAAGTATAAAAACGAGAAAGCAGCAGCCGTACCCGCGGTGTGTCTTTCTTCCTTCCCCGCGACTCTTCCTCGTCCCCGTTGGTGTCTCAGGGGAGCAGCCCTGGTGGGCTCTTGGGGTGGTTCTCTGCCAGTGGGGGTGGGCTGGCCACCACTGGAATGGTTGCTGTCCTTTCTGCAGTGCCGCCGGGCCTGGCCTGGCCTGGCCTGACTGGATTCAGTCGCAGGACCCCATCCAGCTGCGTCCCTGTTGGAGTCAAGGTCAGCACTGGGTTCTGAACCAGATGGGCAGGAAAGTCTGCGGAGACGGAAACCGCTTCTAAAGGCCTGGCCCCGGGGGCGGGAGGCCTTCCTCTACCCAGTGGCTTTCTGTACCCCAAGTCCTCCCCTCCATTGCCCCTACGATGGTGGATTGAGTTGGATGGCCAAGTAATTATTGGAGGACTAGCCCCCGGCCGGTGCCTCGTACCCAGGAGCCAGTCCGTGTGAGAAGATAGATGTTAGTCTCAAATCCAAGCGGGCCGTGCGACTCTCTCCAGTAGGATTGGTGTGAGTCGGTGGAGTTTGGGGTACCAGACAGCAGCAACAGAGGCTCCTAGGAGATGGCCTCTGTGGAGTGTCGGGGTTCCCAGGGTGATTTCTAGAGCCAGCGGGGAGAGAATCACGTTTCTATCACAAGCCTTTCCATGTTCACCCAGTTTTGTACCTTCCAAGGGTCCCAGTGGGAGTTCAGCATACAGAAAGACCATTCTCTCTCTCTGGTTCCCCTGTGCCTGCAAGTTCATGCCTCCACACCACCCACAGCCCCGAGTGACCGGTCTGCACCTCTCTCTCCCTGTAACTCCACCAAGACGCTGGTGCCGTTCCGTTTGTTCAGAGCACCGGTTCGATGCCCCCTTCCCCACCCACCCATGCCAGATCAATGTCCCCAACTTGGGAGCGTGCCCCACAGTAGATGTATTTTACCGCTCATCCGTGACCTAGGACGCGAGTATGTGAACGTCTCTGTAAAGAACCAAAACTCAAGGACAAATACCTGTTCCTTGCATGTGGATCATCTCTAGTCTTACATGCTGAACAGAAGGGTTCATTTAAATGAACAGTGGGTTCATTTAAGACCCACTGCTGTTAACGGGCCCCGCCCACAGGTGGAGAATGCTGGCCGAGAGCAACATTAATGCCCCTCTCCTCTGACGTGTGCTTCCAACCAAGGGGGTCAGCAGCAGCTTCACTGCAGTCCCCTGGGGAAATTAACCAGGGTTCCCACGCTTGCATTGCGGGCCCACGCCGGCCAGGGCTGGTCCAGCAGTACCGCGCCACTTGGTGTCCCCAGTGCTTCTGTCAGCACTCGCAAGGATGTCGGCTTCATCCAGCTGGGCCCCGTGGGCACCTCTGAGCGCAGTGTCCCAAACATCTGTACAATTAGACCAGGACAGCTGTTTGTACTTAGACCGTTTCAATTATGAAATAAAGCCACACGTGTGCATGGCTTCCTTTAAACCAGCGGTTCTCAAGCTGTGGGTCGTGACCCCTTTGGGGGTCGAGCAACCCTTTCACAGGGGTCGCCCGATTCCCAACAGCAGCAAAATGACAGTGATGAAGTAGCGACCAACATAGTCTTCTGGTTGGGGGGAGTCACCACCACATGAGGGACTGAGTGAAAGGGTCGCGGCATTCGGAAGGTTGAGAACCCCTGCTTTAAACTCTCCAACAGAGCCTGAATTCAAGGTCATACAGAATATTCCAGGCCTCTTGGCTCCTTCAAACCTTGTCAGCCTAGGTGTTTGTGTTTCTGAATCCAAACGCTCAGACACGCCCAGCCCCCACGCACAGGTCCGCCACTCTCACGTCCCTGGCCCTGCGGTGTATCTCCTGACCTCCCAGGGCCACTGCAGCCCACCACCACTAACAGCCTGGCACAGGAGAAATAGCGGGTTGCAATTCTTCTAGATCCCCCCTGTTCAAGGCCTCCTCGGTGAATTGTTTAGAAGGACCCCATGAGTCATGTCTCCTGCATCCACACCCTTTTGTCTTTCAAAGCTGCCCCTCCCACCAAGCTGCCAGCAAGAGGTGTGGCCAAGCTTCTCACCCTTGAACCTGGGCCAATCTTGTGACTTACTGGGGCCAGTGGAGGGTGGCAGAAGTGACGCGCAGCCTCCGGCTCCCTTCTCTTGGAGCCTGGCTGCCAAGTAAAGCAGCCCCAGCTCGCCCACCGGATGACGAAAGCCTGCACGGAGGGATGCCCGTGTCCCTGCCCAGGCTCCAGGCTCCAGACCCAGGACTTCGACCCTCCCACTCAGCTGATGGCTTCTGTGCTCCAGAGAGCACCTTGAGTGGGTCGGGAGGCTCCGAGAGAGACAGACATCCCTAAGGCAGACATGGCACCCGTGGACCACAGCAGCTTCTGCTGCCCAAGAGCTTCCCAGGCCCCCAGCCTGCCCCACAGACTCCAGACTGTACATCGCCAGCCCCCACGACCATCTAAGCCAGTTCCCTGCAGGGCCGCTTGTGTTATATTATTTGGGGGGTTGGTTCTGTTTCTCTGGTAGATCGTTTGCCAGCATCACTACCGGGGACTTCGCAAAAGAGAAGAGCAGCATTTAACTTGCAGCCATCCCCTCCCTCCCAGGGACCCGGCAGCTCCGCCGACCTGTACTGACCTGTACACAGCACCCCTGTTAGGTGTGCGGGCTTGATGCTGGGGGACCAACGAGGGGGGAGGAAAACCATGATTGAAGCCAGACTCGGGGACAGTGGTCCATGCTGCCCACCGATGCCCAGATCCAGAAAGTCAAACTCCCTGCTCACCCCGGTCCCTCCTGACTCACCGCGGTGCGGCCTGTGACCAAAGCGCCTCATTGACGCCCCATCTGTGCTAATAGCCACAGGTTGTGGGGAGTCATGTTCTCTAATGTTGCCTGTGGGTGACAGGCATGGGGACCCCGAAATGTGACCTCACGAGCTGGGTGGGCTCCCACCCATCCCAAACCGACTGCAGCGGAAAAGTCTCTCCCGTGAGAAAATGAAAATGGATGCACGCTGACGCTGGTCCCTGGAAGATGAAGACCTCCAGGGAGCCCCCCAGAGACCCTCGCTGGTGGACTCACGGGTCCAGTCCTGGAGGGGGCCAGCAGAGGACTTGTCAGAGGGGGGAGGGAGGCTCCCCTGCTGTCAGGAATGTTGAAACTGCCAGATGAGGGCCGTCAGTAACCCGAGGTGAGGTCGGAAATGCCTTTCTTGCCTTGTGGCGGGAGTTGGTGCAGCTCTGCCTGCACTGGGGCGCTGCTGCCTCCACAGCTGGGTCGGTTCCCGGGTTCGCGCGGGGCCAGGTGTGAGGCCAGCCGGCGCCTCGGTGTGTTAAAGCCCAGCAAGGTCCCTGGGAGCAGGCGCGTGCCCCTGCAAGCTTTTACAAGATCCTGAATTAGACAGGCTGGGCTGAAGGACGGAGGCCAGGGTAAGCAAATCACATCCCAGCCTGTCTCAGACCACAAAATAGTGTGCACCCTGGAAAGCGACACAATTAGAACATCAAACAGCAGCTGGTTACAAATTAAGACTCCTGTATTTACCTTCCTCCCCCTCAGGGCGCCGCCATGGGGAAAACTGAATAGAAGTCAGTCTTTGGGGATGGTGTGACCTGTTTGGGTCAAGCCTTTTAAGACCCACACCCACTGTCTTGAGTGAAAGAACAGGGCTCTTTTGAAGGGAGTTGGTTTTTTCCCACCTCCTTGTGTTCCAAGTTTCAGACCCAAGGAGATTCAGGGATTCCAGCTCAGGGAAAGTCTCCATCAGCGCAGGGCCCCTCCACCGAGTCCTCACTGGCCCCACGGGTTGTTGGGGTGACAGGAGAGCAAGCTCCTTCGGGCCCACAGGCAGGAACTGTCAGGTCGCAGCCCCTCCACGCTCTGTTGCCTGCAAGCCGTCTCTGCCACAGGCCCCTCCGTCCAGGCCTCCAGGCCTGGCCCTTGACAAGGCCCAGGCTGGCCCTTTTACATCCTTTCTAGGCTGATGGGAGGGACAGTCCCCAGGAGACTCGGCTTTCCACAGCAGAGCGAGAAAGCAGTCGGGAGTGGGCTTGAAGTGTGAGAGTCGGAATTCCGAGTTTCACGTGCTTTCGTGCCCGGCCCCTGGTTTTAGAAGCAAGACCGCTGATTTCTGAAGAGACGCAACCTGTCCCCTGCCCAAGAGAACCCTCGACCCAGCTGAGGCCATCTTCCAGGCAGTCCTGGCATCCTGTCAGTAACTCCCCTTTCTCAGACGTTGCATTTTTGGTGTTCTTTTATTCCAGTCTGTCAAAATGCAATCAATAAATATTACAATACAGTACAAACATATCAACTGACGCTAAGGGGAGGGTACTATAAAAGAGAGGTGGGCCACAACGTGATGGAAGCAGGGCCGGACCCTGGGAGGGGTGCAAGGGTTAAAGGCAGAGGTAAACACATGACCCCGCAGTAGCGAATGAGTAAAGAAATGCCTGGATGGACCGTGCTGCGAGCTAAAATGCCGCGCTGCAATGCTTGCCCACTAAAGGGCCCTGGGAAGATGAGGGGAGGAGGCACCACAAAAGCAGATGCCCGTGGGGTACCAGCCCCCACCGTCAAATGGGTCCGAGGGGGTGGCTGTGTCATTGAGAGGTAAAATTAGAGAGACGCCGTGCAAGTGGTCACCTCCAGGACCACCCTGCCTTCGGGAGCGGGTCCACACAGAACAGATAATATAACTTCATGAATTTATATAATCTGCAACGTGCAGGCCCCAGGAAGCACAGAGGTTAAGAGGCAGGGCTTGGACAGTCGGTATAAGCATAACAGGAGGGTAAGCTAGGGGTGTACACACAACAGGAAGGGGTCGCCCTAGGGGCACACGGGACAAGACAGCTCTGCAGTAGAGATGGTGGCCTAGTCTTTGATCATCCCTGAGTTGGTTTGACCTTAGGATAAAGTGACCAGATTTTTAAGTGGGACACCATTGACGGAGGGGGGAGGGGAAGGGTGTTCTTGATTAAAAATTTGATCTATCTGGAGCAACAGAAATGTTCATAGAGGCTGAGCCCCGGGTGGTGTAGTGGTTGTGCGCGAGACTGCGGCCCACTGGGATGGAGGTTCAATTCCAGCTCCACAGAGCAAAGGCTGGGCCTCCTACTCCCACCACCTGAGGGCAGTGATGCCAAAAAAACAAAACAAAAAAATGTTCATAGAATACAAAAATAGTATTGTAATATATTTATTTTAATTTTAAAAAGCCCCGGGACGTTGTTAAGTTGTTAAAAAGCGGGACGTCTGGTCACCTTAACTTAGGAGTCTTTGGGCTCTCTCTCAGGGGAACAGTCCACGATCTTGATCAGAAGGGAGTAGCCGGCTGAGCCCCGGTGGCGTAGTGGTTGTGCGCGGGACTGCGGCCCACTGGGACGGAGGTTCAATTCCAGCAGTGGGGCTGGGCCTCCTACTCCCACCACCCGAGAGCAGTGATGCCAAAAAAAAAAAAAAAGAAGAAGAAGAAGGGAGTAGCCCCTACTTAGGTGGGGCAGACAATAGCGTCTGTGGTCAGAGATACCCAACTTCCCTAATGCCGCAACCCATCAGTACAGTCCTCGTGTTGTGGTGACCCCCAACCACAGCATTATTCATTGCTATGACTTCATAACTGTCATTTTGCTATGTTATGAATCAGGTGAAAGGGTCGTTTGACCCCCCCAAAGGGGCTGCAACCCACAGGTTGAGAACCGCTGCCTTAGATGACTGATATAACCTGCAGGCAGTTAACTGCCAAGTATGGAGTCAGTGACCATCTGTTTGCAAGTAGCACCTTAAAGTTGGCATTATTGTGGCGGGGGGAGGGGGGGGTGTTAATCATGGGCAATAACTTTACTTAAGAGAATGTGACGGCACGCCTCACCAGCCCAGGAATGTGAAGCTTCCCTCCATGCGAGCCTTGGCCTCCCAGACTCCTTCACGCAGGAACCTGAAGAGTTTGTCCTCAGACACGCTCTTTCCGGTTCTGTCCCTCACAGATACTATACTTTATCCCAGACTGGAGCCTAAAGTACAAACATTGTTAATCGCCAAGAGGGTTCCGAGTAAAAAAAGTTTTTTTTTTTTTCCTTTTGGAAAGAGAGAATTAGGCCAAAGACCTTTGGGAACCTGTGAGACAAAGGATGAAAATGGGGCTGAGCCCCGGTGGCGTAAGTGGTTGAGTGCGGAACTGCAGCCCGCGGACTTGGCGGTTCAAATCCAGTGGTGGCTCTCAGGAGCGGCACGGGGTAGCGCCCACGACCACCACAGGCAGTGATGCCCACACACACACAAAAAAAATTAAAATTAAAAAAAAAAAAAAGGATGAAAATGTCTGCTATCTGCCTTCCCTGACCCCCCTGCGTGAGGGAGCGCTTTTCCGTTTCCTCCTCTCTCTCCTGCCTGCCCACCCGCCCCGTCCCTCTGCTGCTGCTCTGGATGCAAGGCCAAGGCTGAACATCACTACGGTGGCCTCTCCTGGGCTACCGAGACCCCATGATGCAGCCAGGAGTTAAAGTTTCTGATCTCAACACGTCATCTCGAGGTGAAGGGAATACTAGTGGTGTACGCAAAGAATGCAAACCGAGAACACGGGAGACTAGTTCAAAGTCAGCCGCTATCCACCTCTGTGAGCCAGCCATTCACCCTTCCAAACCCAGCTCTAACCGCCTCTCCTTCCTGCGTTTCTGACCGTTACCCAAGCAAAAACCGCCCCTCTTCCACTTCCAGGCCCCAGTGTAGAACTTCCTCGCTCTCCACCTACCTGTCCGTGACTGCTGCCACTGCCCCGGAGTCCCACTGTGCGCACCCCTCTTGTGAGCGGAGAGAGTCGTCCTTATTAACATCTTCCCTGGCTACCTGTCCTATATAGCATGTACTCGGTGTGTTAGAGACCCAGGAGAGGGAAAGGGGCCGACCCTCCCCTGCCTGTACAAGCCCCATAGAGGAGGTTGGAAAGGAATCAGATGAGCACCAGCCATCATGAGGGCCCCCCACTGGGCATGCTCCAGTGCGTCTACAGTAGTCATTTTATCCGTTGCCTTCGACTCTCCAACTCTTCTCAGGGACTTCTGTCTCTATAATGCATTTTCCCAACCTTCCTGTGACTGCACACTGCCTCCTCCTTCATCCAAGTGAACATAGGTGGATCCTAGCCAGTGACCTCCCCTCTCACCTCTGGGCATCAGCAAAGACGGTTGTCTTTTTGCGGGGAAGGGTCTTCTTGATTTCTTACAGCAGGGTTCACAGAGAATGCTAATCCTTTTGCAATTGGCTATTTCACTCAGCACATCATCCTCCAGGTTCATGCGGTGGGGTGGGGGTGGGGGGCAGGGCTCCCTGAGTCATCCTTGTTCAGCCCTGACCCATGAGTCTGCATGAACTCCAGACCAATGAATTGTTTGTTTGGAATTGTTTTTTGTTTTGCTTTTGTTTTGTGTTGTTGGTGGTGTTCTATTTCAGGAAGGACCACACTGCTTGAGTCATCTTATAGTCCTCCCAGCAGGCACTGAGGGTTCCAGCCTCTCCATACCCTCACCGGTGTTTGGTATTTTTCTGTTGTTTTTTGTGTTTGTTTTCTAACTTAGAACTGTGGGGTAGGCTGAGCCCCGGTGGCGTAGTGGTTGTGCGCGGGACTGTGGACCACGGGGTTGGAGGTTCGAATCCAGCAGCAAGGCAGGGCCTCCTACTCCCACCAGCAGAGGGCAGTGATGCCCCCCCCCAAAAAAAACAAAAAACAAAAAGAACTGTGGGGTACCAGCCCCCACAATCGACCAGATCCAAGGGGCGGTTGTGTAATTGAGGGGGCCAAATGAAAGAGACATCAGACAAGATAAAGTATGGGACTGCTCACCTCTGACGGCCATGACCTCAGCAGCCAGGTCTGCACATAGAGAGAGAATATATGTCCAGTCATACCATATAGGCATTTAGGGGACATGCAAGCACCCCGATGACAGGTTGCCACAAATGGCACAGGAAGGGGCTATACGGTAGGCACGTGCGAGACAGGAAAGGGATGAGCTGGGGGTGTTCACGCAATCAGAAGGGGCAACATTAGGGGTATACATGTGACAGATGGGTGACCCCTAGATTCAAGATGGCAGCCTAACCTGGTCTTCCTGGAGTTGGCTTGGCCTTGTCTCTGGGCTCTCCTTCAGGGGCACAATCCATTATCCTTATCAGCAGGGCGTGCGCCCCACCTCGGGAGGCACAGACTAGCGGGCCTGACTGCTCGAGATGGCCAAAAGCCCTCAGGGACACCATCTCTAAGTAGCTAACCTCCCAGTGCACAGTCATTGACCGTGTGTCGGATGCAGCGTCAGGTTTGGTATCTATCTGGGGGGAAACCTGGGGCAAAACTGTCCTGTGTCCCACAAGAACAACTTTTGATGTGGACCTTTTAACCCCTGGCTCCCCCTCGGTGGTGTGTTTGGATAATGGCGAAGTAATCCCTCTATAAAGGAAAGAGTGTCTGAATCAGGGGTCCTCAAACTTTTTAAACAGGGGCCAGTTCCCTACTCCCACCAGGGCAGTGATGCAAAAAAACAAAAACAGGCCAGTTCACCGTCCCTCGGGCTGTTGGAGGGTTGGATTATAGTGTCAAAAAAAACAAACATGGTAAAGCCACACTGTAAATGTCCTCACTGTATTTTCTTTCCTTGACACTCTTCTCTATACAATTCATTATTGTGTAATGGTTTGCTACTGAAAATACTATATAACAATAGCTCTAATAATACAAACGATGGTACAGGGCATAGCTCAGTCAATACCGATGATTAAAGTCTCCTATGATTTAAAAAAATAAGCACTAGGAACAAATTCACGGCGGGCTCGGGATGAGTCGGCTGCTAAGCAGGACAGGCAGCGGTGGCAAAGTCACCTTAATGTTATGAATGTCCTCGGTGGGCCGCAGGTGGCCCTCGAGCAGTAGTTTGAGGACCCCTGGTCTAAATGTTACCACAACCCACGGGGGGTGGGGGGGGGGTAAGTCCGGAGGGTTCCTGGGACAGCCTTGAAGAATCCTACCTAGTGGTATAAGATGGAAAAAACCACAGCCAAGCCTCACCCCCGCCTGTCCATCTCTGGAGATTCCTTTTTTGTTTGTTTGTTTTGTTTTTGTTTTGTTTTGGGGGCATCACTGCCAACTGGTAGTGGGAGTAGGAGACCCAACCTTGCTGCTGGATTTGAACCTCCAACCCAGTGGGCCGCAGTCCCGCGCACAACCACTGCGCCACTGGGGCTCAGCCCCGGAGATTCCTTTTTAAGTACAGAAAAATCACAAGTGCTAATTGGGTGGTGATGGCATTATGCTCCTTGGCTGTGGATGACAGGTTGGGCTGCTAACCGCAATGCCAGCAGTTCGAAATCACCGAGAACTAGAAGGCTGTCCACTCTCCTAAAGGGTGGCCATCTCCCAAAGGCACGGGGGCGGTTCTGCTCTGCCCCGCTGCTGCCGCCCCGCCCTCTTGAGAGGCCCGTTCATTGGTCTCTCGGGGAAGTTAAGGTTCCGAGGTACTGAGAAGACGGGCTGGGTACTGGGCTCAGCCAACCTCCATCACAGGCAACCTCGGGAAGGGCTTCACCCTATTATGAACAGACTGGCCCATGGTCACACAGCTGACAAGGGCCGGGCAGAGATCTCATTCTGCATCAGAGAGTGGAGCCAAGCAACCCGACCCTGGCCTCCTGCGTTAAGGAGCTGCGAGGACACGGACTGAGCGCTTTAGGCATGCAGAGAGTCAGCCTGTGGTCGGAAGGCCTGTTTAAGTCCCTGTGGTGGAAAACGAGCCACACTAGGCTCCCTGGAAGAACCTCGGGGGTCACTCAGGAACCGTTGGGTCTTCATCCGAGACACTAACTCTGTGTGGGAGACTACGGGACCCTCCAAGGGAACCGCCCAGTGCCCGCAGAGAAGCAATTGGAAAGCAGTAATAGAGGGCTCACCCGAGAGAAGTCAAACCAGGTCTCTGGGCACTTCTGCCTTGTGCAGGTGCCAGGTGGGGGGAAATGCCATTGCGTGTGTGTTTTGGAGGGTGGTGGTGGCATGAAGGGACAGGTCTGGAATTGCCCTTGGGCATGTGGCACAAAGATTCGGACCAGTCCATTCCAGTTCACCCCTTGCTGAGCAAGTCCACACCCTCCCCAGGGAGGCTGAATCCCAATCCGCATGTTAACACTCTCCCCTGGGAACCTGTTTCTGTGTCCATGGGGCGGAAAGGGGTCCAGCTGGTTCATAAGCCCTGCTTATCCTTGACACCTTGGACCTGGGGAGACAACTTGAAGTAGAAACTGCTTTTTATTTCCTGGCATTTCACTAATTTAACAAAACTTATGGTTGTCCTCTCCCTCCCTTCCCTCTCTCCGCCCCTGCCCACGTAGATGAGAGTTCATTTGAGGTAGTACCCTTCGGAGGCATCAGGTCCTTGAGAAAGACATCATTCTTCTCTAGCAGTTGACCAGAGAGGACATCCCAGAGGGGCCCGAGGACATGAGGAGATGCATTGACCCGGGGGCTGCCAGACAGGCCGGAGCAGGACCGGCCCTGCTTTCCTTCTGTGGCGCAGGGTCGAGTCACAAGCAGCGACGACGGGAGGGCACTTACAAGCACTAGTGAACAGTAGAGAAAAGGCACAGAGGGCTGGGTGACAAAGGGGTAGGTGCCCGTCCCAGTTAGGGAACCTGGAACACACAACCCCCTCTCTGGGCCCCACTTTCTCATCAGTGAAGCACTGACAGCTGACAGGGACTAACCCTCCACCACAGGAGGTCAGAACCCAGAGTCCTTTTTGGCTCTCCAAACATGCACCACACACACTCACCCCAATACCACCAAGTCCCTTCATTCAGACTCAGGGTGAACCTATATACGATTTCTGAGGCTGTGAAGCTTTATGGGAGCAGGCAGCCTCATCTTTCTCCCTTGAAGGCGCTGATGGGTTTGAACCACCGACCTTGGGCTTAGCAATCCAACCCATAACTAACACAGGCGCTTCAAACTCACTGCCCTCGTGTCAGTTCTGATTCATAGTTAAGGGAGTGTTAGCCAAGCTCTAGGAAACACTGACAATCAGGCAGAGAGAGAGAGAGAATAGGGCAAGGGGGGGGTGGGGGGAAGGTAGCCAAGAGACAATGTCCAGACCTGCACTTCCCCTTTGGCAGTTGATCAAGTGTGGTGAGATGGGAAAGGAGGTGATTGGGAGACAGGGCGCCCTGAGAGCGCAGCGCCACCCCCACCCCACCCATGCCAGGGCTGCCACTTGTGGGGGCTGGGCGCATTGGCCCGCAGTCCCCCGCCAGCCCAGCCAGGCGAGCCCAGTCCCCAGAGGGCCGCGTGCCCCAGTAGCGCGACGGACGGACGGACGGACGTGGCGCCGGCAGAGGTGGGGCCCCGCCAGCCGCACTCGTCCTTCCTGGACGTGACCGGTCTCGTGCTCCCTCGACCACAAACAAGGAAGTTGGAGGAGCGCCTGCAGGCGCGGATTGCACCCCACACACACCCCGAGAGGCAGCGGCCGTGGAGGAGGGGCGGCCATGGCAACGGTGTGGGCCGGCCGGGAGGGGCCCAGAACCGCTCCTCTCTCCCCGGGGCCCCTGCCAGCACCCCCGGCCCGGCTCCCGCGGCCGAATGGCCGGTCCGTCTCGGGTCCCCGTGGTCCTGCGGGGCCGCCGATGGTTTCCTGCGAGACTGGCTGTCTCTGTTGACTTTCCAGGTCGGGGGCGGGGGCTCAGGAAGAGCCCGGCATAAATACCGAGCCGCCCGGCCCGGCCCGCCCGCCGCCGCCAGCCTCAGCCCAGCGCCCGGCCCGGCCCGGCCCGGCCCGCCCACCGGGCCTGCGTCTGCCCCTTGGACAGGTGAGGGCGACCGACTCCGCAAGGTGCAGCAGCAGGAGGAGGAGAATTCGGATGCCCCCTTCCTGCCAGGGCTGGTGTTGGAGAATGGCAGGCTTCGGGTATCTCACAGCAAGCATGGGTGGGGCGAGGCGGGGCCATGTGCACTGGGGCCTGTATTTCAGGGTGGCATCGCCCCACCCCCACCTCACTGCCAGCTTCTCTCTCCCTTGACCCTCAAGGAAGCTCTCAGTGCCCCCTCGGAGCGCCAGCAGGCTAGGAAGACGCGGTCCTGTTGTCACTTCCTTCTTTTTTTTTTTAGATTATTAATTTTTTTTCAGTTTTGCTCATGGCTTGACTTACCCCTCAATAAGGTAACTTGTTGATTTTGTTTTGTTTTTCAAAGTGATTTTATTGGGGGCTTATACAGCTTTTATCACAATCCTTCCATCCATCAAGCATATGTCAAGCACGTTTGTACATTTGTTGCCCTCATCAAATACAAAACATTTCCTTTCTACTTGAGCCCTGGGTATCAGCTCCTTATCCCCCCCCCCTTTCCCTCCCTTCCTCTCATGAATCCTTGTAATTTATAAACTTTTTTCATGTCTTACACTGTTTGATGTCTCCCTTCACCCACTTTTCTGATATCCATCCCCCAGAGAAAGGGTTATAGACAGATCTTTGTGATAGGTTTCCCCTGTCTATTCCCACCTTCCTTCCACTCTTCTGGTAGGTCCACTCTCCCCACTGGTCCTGAGGGGTTCCTTTGTCCTGGATTCCCTGTGTTTCCAGTTCCTACCTGTACCATTGTCCATCCTGTGATCTAGCCGAATTTGTAAGTAGAATTGGGGTCATGATGGTGGGGTGGGGGGAAGCATTAAAGAACTAGAGGACAGTTGTGTGTGTTATTGGTGCTACACTGCAGCTGGTCTTCTCCTCACCTGTTGTCACTTTCATAAACCTAATTAAAGGCAAGCTCTTGCATGTCCCCATCTGCATTAGATTTGAGAAAGCCCCTTCCCCATTCTAAGCCTCAATGATGCCATCCATCGGTGTGAGGGAGCTTCGAAAGCTTCACGGGAAAAATGGAATGAACCGATGATGGAATTTTACCATGAATGTGGGAGTCCGCCTGCATGTTGGTCGACTCACCACGAGGTCTGCTCTTCAAATCCACCGGGAACCCGAGTTCAGCATCGCCTGTCCTGTTCCAGCCTGAGACAGAGACCACGTTGATTCGAGAAATTAAGTCTAAAAAAAAAATTTTTTAAAAGAAAAAAAAAAGAAATTAAGTCTATTGTGCAAGCACGAAACGATGGAACTAGTGGGGTTTGCTACCTCTAAACTGCTTCCAAAATCCAGTGAAAATTAAGCAAGTTCTGTCCCCCAAGCAGGGGAACAAAAAACAGGCTTTGCAATGATTTTAAGAAACAATCACTGAGGGCTGAGCCCCGGTGGCGTAGTGGTTGTGCGCGGGACTGCGGCCCACTGGGACGGAGGTTCAATCCCAGCAGTGGGGCTGGGCCTCCTACTCCCACCGCCGGAGAGCAGTGATGCCCCCCCCCCCAAAAAAAGAAACAAACAAACAATCACTGGGCTGAGCCCCGGTGGTGTAGTGGTTGAGTGCCAGACTGCAGCCCACAGGGTTGGCGGTTCAAGTCTAGCAGCAGTTCTCCAGGAGCAAGGCTGGGCCATCTACTCCCACCAGAGGGCAGCGATGTGCCCCCTCAAAAAAGAAACAATTATCTATGACTACATTGTTCCCCGGGGTACCATACTACCATCCCCAGAGGCCCCAACCTCCACTAGTTATCTAGATAGGTCAGCGGTTCTCAACCTGTAGGTCTTGGTCTCATTTTGGGGGGGGGGGGGGGGGGTGTCAAAGACCATTAGAGAACACATTTTTCGGGCTAAACCCTGGTGTGGCATAAATGGTTGAGTGCAGGACTGTGGCCACGGGCTTGGCGGTTCAAATCCAGCGGCGGCTCTCAGGAGCAGCGCTGGGTAGCTCCCACGACCACCGGAAGGCAGTGATGCCCGCCCCCCTCAAAAAAAAAAAAAAGAAGTAAAACACATTTCTGCTAAGCAGGACAGGCAGCGGCGGCGAAAATGTTAGATAGCTTGAGAATTAGGAAAGTACCTTGGTCCTTGGCTCCTTGCAAAAGTGAATTTAAGCCAAAACCTGGTTTGTGATCCAAACGACTTTTATGAAAATTCAAGAAGTTTTAGATTTACATCGGCAACCAGGAAATCCTTTACCCCAGTCTGCCAGCCGGGAAACTGCTTGAGGGAGGGATGCGGCTGGCTCAGGGCCGCATCCTCGTGTCCTACATAGTAGGGCAGCTGCTGGGAAAAAGCTTTTCCAAGCTACTAACTAAGTAGTTTTCAATCCTCCCGCGGGGAGGTGTGGTTTACGACCCATTGGCTGAATTGCGTTCCCCCTGGCCCAGGTGAACCAATCCAATTGCAGCATTGCTGGCAGGAACCCTGGGTCTCCAAGCATGCGCAGTGTGCCATCGTAGTTGACCTTTAACGGATGCTCCCTTGCCCTGCTCTGACTAGCTACCAATCAAAATCACCCAGCGGCCTGGATAATTGTCCTCAGCGGGCCACCTGTGGCCCGCGGGCCGTAGTTTGAGGATCCCTGGTCTAAATGTTACCACCGACCTCAGCAGAGGGGTTGCCCGGGACAGCCTGGAAGAACCCTCCCCAGCCGTATAAGATGGAAAAACCACATCCAAGCCTCATCCCCACCTGCCCATGTCTGAGGACCCCTGTTCTAGGGTCTTCTAGGGTCACCGTGGGTCAGGAGGAATTCACTGGCTGTAAGTTTCGTTTGGGAGTTTGGGGTGGCACTTCTGGGTAAGTCCGTCTGGTTACAGCCCTGTTGGGGCTGGAGGAGACAGTTGAGAAAGTGGAGGTTATCGGTCACAAAGATGTACCGCCTCGGCCATCTTCAGAGTCAGCACAGACTAGATGGCCGTGCAGGTGAGTGCCAGGATTAGATGGTCCTCAAGCAGCCCTGAGGAGTCCTCAAGGAGTTGGGTTGCAAACTGCAGGGCAGAGGTTCAAAAGCACCAGTCAGTTCTGCATAAGGAAAACGAGGCTTCCTACTCCCGTAAAGAGCTACAGTCCCAGAAAGCCACCAGGACAGTTCAACCCTGCCCTGTGAGTCAACTTCGACCCAAAGGGCGTGAGTTTGAGACAGCCCTTGTGATAGCTAAGGTTTATTGTACCAACCTGACCGATGAACACGTGAGGGATTACTTGAAGGGCAGAGAGATAAATGGCTCGGTGAGCCTCACCTATCTGGTCTCTTGCTCTCTGATGGTGGGACCAGTGTGCAGCTGCCGTAGCTAGTTCTCTGCCTCAGCTGGCCAGGCTCACTTCCTGCGAGACATCCCTGAGGAGAAGCCACCTGGCCCCACCCCAATGCAGTCCTGAGTGCTGGAGCAGCCATGTGGAGACGCCTGCCAAAGCTGAGGTGCTCGCACGCTCACGTGTTCGGCTTTCCTCCTGCATTCGGTGTCGTGGCAGGTGTTTTGTGCGTCTGAGGAGGACTTTGTAGATCGCTGTCGGACGTAGAGGCTAATGTCAGACCCATGGGCTTGGACTGAACCGCATTGGGATGCTGAATGTGCAGTTACCCTTTATGTAAAACTCTCTCTTATACAATAGAAGTCTTCGTGAATTTTGTTTCTCTAGTCTACCCAGACTCACTCAGCCCTGATATTTTCCAGCACTGGTATTTGGGGATCCTTCTTCAAACAATTTTCTCTGCAGGCAAGAGCCCGTCATAAAGAGTTCAAGATGTGTTGGTTATTGTTGGTCCCATATCAGAATTCAAATTGCCTCCCTGCCCTGTGCATGGAGTAGGTAGTCAGCAAAAACCAGGATGCCATCGGCTCGACTCCCCACTCACGGCAGCTCCGCAGAATCGGAGCCCACTGCACCCCCGAGGCTGCTTACCAGGGGCTTTTTTCAAGAGATCACCAGCTCTCTCTGCCAGACCCCTCCAGGTGGACTCGAACCTCCAGCCTTCTAGTTAGGGGCCAGCGCACGGTCACACGCAGGGGCTCTGCCTGAGACGGGCAGCAGGAGTGTTTGCATCCTGCAGCTGGGCTGGAATTTGATCCCTGCCCTCATTGTTTCTGGCCACACTGCCCCTTTGAACTTTTGATTCTTACACATTCCCTGCCTGTGGATAGGTCCAGACAATGGCCCTGGTGTCACAGATGACAGCAACCCGAGGTGGGAAGTGATTTGGCCAAGAGCGCGCCGGGCCACACAGGGCACAAGGGCAGACCAGAGCTGCTTTCCGCTCTTGTTCGGTGCCGACAACAATGCCTCTTTTTCGGAGGATGGGGGCCCAGGAGAAGGTGCTGGGGTGGGGGTGGGGTGGGGATGGTCAGGGTGAGGCTGGGAGCAGCTTCTTCCCCTGGGTGTTTGCCTGGGCTGGTAAACAGGGCTGGACACACAAAGGTGAACAAGACAGGCTCCTCCACACCTTGGGGGGGGGGGTTTCTGGGGGTGGGTGGCGTGTGCAGATGAGCAAAACTAGTGCAGGAGGCGTGGAAGAAGCTCCGGCCAGTGGGGGGGGACACCACACCCCACTCACCGCCATCCAGTCCCTCCCAGCTCACGGCCACTCTGTCTGGAGGGACTGCTCACGAGACCGCTGGACAGTCGGATATTTTTGTGTGATGCATGCGTCTAGGCTGTTGCAACAATCCAGCTTGAGGCTCTCTCTGCACGACCGCTCCGTTCTGAGCACCAAGTTTGGGGACTGCTATGGTTTACAGGGGACGACATACATCCGTGTCAAGTTTCCTTATCCATTTGGCTTTCACTGAACTCCTGCTGACCACGCGCCAGCAAGTGAACAGCCTTGGCCCCAAGCGGAGTGCCAAGGGGCCACTGCTGTCCTAAGCAGGGAGGGACCAGCCGAGCCCTTGGGGATTTGCCTGGGTGACCCCTTACATGAGAATTGGGTTCTCCAGTCATAGCAACTTGATGCCACAGAGGAGAACGGCCCCTCTGGGTCTCTGAGCCTGTGAGTCTGTGCACAGCCTTGTCTTTCCTCCGGGAGTACCTGGTGGTTTCCAGTGAATGACCTTGCTGTTAGCAGCCCAGCCTGTCGTCCACTGCAGCCTCAGGCCCTGGTCTGCACACTTGATGCTCAGAACTTGAGTTCTTAGACAGAGAGCGCATCCAGTGGTATGACTATAACATTGTAGGAACCTTTATTAAACAAAACTGTCCACACGAAAGCGATGGCTTATCAACATCTCCATCGAGGTCTTTGCCCTTCGGAACGTGGTCCTGTTCGTCAGAATCGACTCGGCGGCAGTGCGTTGCGTTGAGTGGTAGAAGGCCGCAGAGTCTCGAGCCACGTCCTGGCTGCCTGGGTCAGAGGAAGCTCCTCTGAGTGCCAGGAAGTGAAGTGGCCCCCATCTCAGTCCCATCCTCCTTCCTCTAGTCTCCGTTAAAACTCCATTGCTCCACCCCCTGCAGCCATGTCTCTGTAAACCCTGGGACCCCACTATGACCTCGTGCGATGGTCTCCCACATCCACAAGAAAAATCTTGCCTTGGTTCTGTTTTGGATGTAATGAATGTGTCTCAAGGAAACGTACTTGAATTCAGGCTCTCATGAAAGAAGGGCCCTGGGCTGTGACCATGGGGATTCAGCTTCTCTGCCATCTTTGGCAGCCCCCGTAAGGGGAACCAGACAGTTCAGAACCTGCTGCCACCATTCACTCCCCTGGGGAGACCACGCCTGATGGGAGAGGTGGGTGACGCCCCTGTCTCCTTCTCACAGGAGTGCTTGGTGGCCTGCCACTGCGTAGGCTAGACCACAGTGGCCTCAGAACGAGTGTAGTGCATCCCCACCGCTCCGTGAGAATCGGTGGAAGGAGGTAACAGCACAGGGACAGAGTGGAGGTGCTGACCGCGGGCAGGGCTGAGGAGCCCGGGTGGCACAGTGGCAGAGACCCTGGACTGCCACCTGAAAGATCAGCATTTCGAACGCACCCACCGCTCCTCGGGAGGAAGCCGAGGCTGTCTGTTCCAGTACAGACAGATGGTCTCAGAAACGCAAAGGATCAGTTCCGTCCTGTCAGCCCGAGTCAGGACTGACGCCGCGGAGTGAGTGTGGTGTGCGTTTTGGGTTTCGAATAATGCTCTCAGTGTTTGGGTTGGGAAACCTAGCCAAACTCTGCCAGCCCGTCTCTTGTTCGAAGGCACGGAGCTTGCCTGGTCCTTGGACCAAGAGGGTCCCTGTGGTCCCCCGGTTCTCTGCCCCCGGCTCCTCCTCCTCGGCAGCCCGTGTCTCATAGCCTCTGCCTGCTCCCGGGTGACAACTCTCCTGACTCCCGGATGGAGGAGGCTCTCGGCATGGGGATCACGAATCCCAGCACAAGCCTGCTCCTGTCTCTTCTTGGTGGTCTTAAAGCCCCCTCCTGCTCTGGAATTGGCTCGCTTTTCAGCCTAGCAGGATAAGAAAACTGACCAGTCCCCTCTTTAGTTTCATACATCTCATTGGCACGGCCCACCCTCACCATGAGCCCCGATGGCTCGTTAAGGCACCTGGCTGCTAATGGGCGGTCAGCAAACCCGCCCAGTGACGGACTCCATGGGAGAAAGTCCTGTAAAGACGGGGCCTAGAAGATGCTACAGGCGCCTCCACTCCACCCCATGAGCACCCGAGGACCCGGCATGGACTGGACGCCCAGCAGCAGCTGCCCCCCCACAAGGGGGCCATGCCCCTTCTTGATCTTGGTAGCAAGCTGGCCAGTCCCCTTGGTGGGCCACAAGCATCTCATTTGCATAGCCCCTTTGGTAGTTTCATCCTCTGTTGTCAATTTGAGACTATTGAGAGTGACGGGTGGAGTTTAGCCTGTCAATCAGGTTGCAGCTTAAGGACCTCATTTGGAGGCGCTAAGGAGATAACCAGCTCACTGGCAGCAGGACACAGCCTCACTCCCTGCCAGACGTTCCTGCTGACAAGACACATGGAGCTAGAACTAGAGGAGCCACGTGGAGATCCACGCCAGTGCTAAGATACTTCCACTGCCACTGGATCTACAAGACTTTCCACCCCCTGGCCTGTGATCTTCCCGCATTTGGCGTCATTGCATGTGCTTTGTGAGTCTGAAGAAGACTTATAGATTAATATCGGACATGTGGACTGATATCAGACTTATGGGCTTGATCTGGAATGCTCTTGTATATAAAGCACTTTTTGGCGGGCATCACTGCCCCCTGGTGGGAGTAGGAGGCCCAGCCTTGCTCCTGAAGAGCTGCCGCTAGATTTTGAACCGCCAGCCCTGGGCTGCAGTCCCGCACACCAGGCCCCGGCTCAAAGGATCACCCTGCATTGCACGGATGCTGCAATCTCCGGAGGAGGAGGAGCCTGAGGCCACGTGACTGTCCATTACTGTGCAGTTAGCCCCAACTCATGGTCAGCGTGCGTGGGACAGAACAAAGCACCGAGCGGCCTGGGCCTCCTCCAGGCGCTGGCGTGTCGGAGTCCATCGCTGTAGCCTCTGCAGCGGCTCAGCTCATGGTGGGCCTCCCTTATTGCTCCTTGACGCTCGGCCTTTTCTCACGGCTGGTCTCTCGTGGTGACGCCTCCAAGGGAAGCTAGATGAGGTCTTGGCATTCCCGTCTCCAGCAGATGTAGAACCAGCATTCCCAACGGGTCCCGCTACACCGATGTCCAGTTCCTGTTGGAAATGAAGCCTCACCTGGAAACACACCTGTGAAATCAAAGCAGAGCTGCTCCTCCTGATGGAGTGGGTGTGGGGGGACGGCGACTCCCAGAGTCTCCCCCGCGTCGGGACAGCCCGTAGGGCACCTCTTCAGAACCCAGGCTTGAAAAACCACAGTCTCGATTCTAGAGGTCATAGGCATTCAAGAGCGAGAGGGAAAAGTCCAAGGTAGCTCCCCTCTCTTGACATGAACCTGGTTATGTGCTCGCACGGCCCTTAGCTGTACGGAGAAGCAGCTCGGAAACCAGACGACACCAGCCAGCGGGAGGGGGGCCTCCTTGAACCACCCACAGCCTTGACCAAGCCAAGTCATTTTATTGAGGACCCCAATGTACCCAGTTGGATGAACTCCAAGACGTCGCCAAGACCTCCCCTCCAAGCTCTCAGGTCAGCTTGGAGAACATGGGAAAAAAAGTGATCATGATGCTTGCGTGCCAAGGGCCACGTCAGTGAGAAGGGGGTGGGGCCAGGCGGGTAAGTCCTCTCTGGACACAAGAACTGAGCAAGAAAAAAAAAATGCTCTGCAGGGGTCTGTCAGGTTGAGTTTTCCAGAGAAGCGAAACAGTTCCACTTATTTGTCTGTGTGTAGAAATAGATTTCTTTTTCTTTTTTTTTTTTTTTTTTGGCATCACTGCTCTCCGGTAGTGGGAGCAGGAGGCCCAGCCCCACTGCTGGAATCGAACCTCCGTCCCAGTGGGCCGCAGTCCCGCGCGCAACCACTACGCCACCGGGGCTCAGCCAATTATTATTTTTTTTATAAGGCATCACTGTCCTCAGGTGGTGGGAGTAGGAGGCCCAACCTTTGCTCCTGGGAGCTAGAATTGAACCTCCAACCCAGTGGGCCGCAGTCCCGCGCACAACCACTACGCCACTGCCACCGGGGCTCAGCCCGGAATTGGTTTCTATTAGGAAATAGTTCGCATAGTTGTAGAGGTAGCTAAGCCCAGTCTGAGTCAAATCCATGAGTCAGATGTAAGCTCAAGGCTTTTCCTGGCTCCATCACCTACAGGAGCAGCGCACAGATAGCAGAGAGATGACGTTAGAAGGTCACAGGCTGGTGGATGTCGAGCTGAATGGATCCATTAGGGCGATCTCGGATCCAAGTCGACTGATAGCCTCTGGGATCAGCAGGCAGTATAGATCTACTGTGCTGCAGCAGAATCCCTGTCCAGTAGAAATCACATAACTTCCATACACCATCAAGTGATACTGAAAGTCGGCCACAGGCTGGAGAGAACTTCCCTTAACCCTATCCAAGCTGTGACCAGATGAAAGAGGTCTTTTCTCCTTAAGGAACTCTGGTGACCTGATGCTCAGTCATCAGGCTGCTCACCACCAGGTGAGCAGTTCGAACAGGGAATGTTATTGCTGACATCACACGGGTCTTGGCTGGAAACAGAGGAGACCAGGAAGTTGCTGGCACGTTGTGTTGACGCTGCAAAGCATTCCACGGTGCAGATGTTACGAAACGACGACTAGCCGTGAGAAAAGCAGGATTTCCAGAGCACTTCACTGCGCCCACGCAGAACCCACCCTGGTTCTGCCTGGATCGGAGAGGCAGGGGCGCCCACAGTACAAGGGTGCGGCGCAGCGGGCGGCCCCGGCTTCCCGGGATTTCAGGGCGACCAGAGTGGTGTCCTCTGGCCGCGCTCATCCAATCCGAAGGCTGAGAACATCGTGGGAGAAGCCGGGCTGTGTGAGGAAGCTCCAGGGGTGGCGAAGAAGACGGGGGAACAACCCGCGCTATGCACATAGCCCCACCTGGCTCGGCTGAAAGCCAGCAGGACTGGAAGTGCTCACTGAGCAAGGTCAAGGAGTGCAATCTTTGGATGGACTGTCGCACAATGTACAGAAAACAGAGGTCCTGGACTAATAAGTCGCATCCTGGTCAGTGGAGAAGAGGGGGAAGTGGCCAAGGGCATCGTCCTGCTCGGATCACTGGCAAGGCTCCCAGGACGCAGCACATCGGGCCTCTGTCGAGTGTCGACATGCAAGACGTCTGGAGGACAGGCTTCAGGGGCGCTTCCGGAACAAGGCGGACAAAGAAGAAAGTCCTGTTGGCTCCTGGGAATTGGCCGACCGCCTCCGCGGGTGAACGTCCCGGGAAACCCTGGTGCAGACAGACGCACACCGCGAGACTGCCGCTTGCTACAGGGTCACGGTGACACTGATCAAGACTGTTTTTCCACCCATGAGATGCACCTGACCATAAGACACGCCCAGGTTTTTGCTTGTTTGTTTGTTTTTTGGCATCACTGCCTCAGGTGGTCGTGGGCGCTGCCCAGCGCTGCTCCTGAGAGCCGCCGCTGGATTCGAACCGCCAAACCCGCAGGCCGCAGTCCCGCACTCAACCCCTTACGCCACGGGGCTCAGCCCCCACACCCAGTTTTTAGAGCAAGAAAACAAGGAAAAAAATATTCTGAACCAAATAGTGCCAGTATACTAAGACGTTCTGGGCACCACACCTTCAAGCCGTAAGATGCACCCTTGTTTTCTCCCCCCAAATGGGGGGGGGGGGGAAACGTGCGCCTTTTGGTGCGGAATATATGGACATGGTGGATTTGCCAGAAGTTACACTGAGTGACGTCTGTCCATCACAAAAGGGCACGTATTGTATGAGACCATTGAGACGGAAGCCACAACAACAAAACAACAAGGAAAAGTTTTCGTGGCATAAGAAGTAGTTGTTGACAAGAATGATGATGGCAG
>PVJH01025196.1:0-31875 GCA_004026705.1 Nesogale talazaci
AGCATCACATACAAGCAAAACTTTCCTGATGATAATTTTGTTTAAAAGGTGACAGCCGTACAGCGATAGGGAATTGCCAGAAATTTAAACAGGATTCAGGGGAGGGCTTGGAGAAAGGGATGACATTGCTAATATCAGATGAATCTTGGCTGAAAGCAGAGGATGTCAGAAAGATGTGCATCAGCTATGCAAAGACAATTGATTTTGTGCGCATAAGCCATGATGGGGAACATTGTGAAGAACATTGTGAGGGATAGAACACTTAATTGTGCTCTCGTGGAACTGGTACATGGGCTAAAAGAGCAGTCTTCTGAACATAACAAAGGTATACCGCATGGTTTAAAATCAAAAAAGGTGTATGTCAGAGTTGCTGGCTTTCACAATACTTATTCAACCTGTTTATTCAGCAAATAATCTCAGATACTGGATTATATGAGGAAGAACATGCTATCAGGTTTGGAGGAAGGTTCACCGCAAACCTTCCAGATGCACATATCATAACCTTACTTGCTGGGAGTAAAGAGGATGTGAAGCACTTACTGATGAGTAGCAAAACCTGCAGGCTCCCAGTGATGGTACAGTGTAGCCACAATGAAATATGCAACTTTCCTCTAGCTCCTAAATGCTTCCTCCCACCTCCTATCATGACCCCAATTGTGCCTAACAAATCCAGCTAGACCAAGGGATGTATACTGGTCCAGATAGAGGAGTCAGAAAAATAGGGAGTCCAGGACAGATGAGCCCTTCAGGACCAGTGGTGAGAGTGATAATACTGGGAGGTTGGAGGGAAGGTGGAGCAGAAAGAGGGAGCCAATTGTAGAGATCTACATATAACCTCCTCCCTAGGGTAGGGCCAACAAAGAATTGGGTGAAGGGACACATCAGGCAGTGTATGAGAGGACAGAATAATGATAATTTTCAAATAATTAGGGGTTCATGGGAAAGGGGAGTAGGGAGGGAGGGGAAATGTGAGTAGCTGATACCAAGGGCTAAGTGGAAGGAGGATGTTTCGAGATGGTTGATGGCAACAAATGTGCAAATGTGGTCTGCATACAATTGTTGTATGTATTGATCCTGTTAAGAGTTGGATGAGCCACCAATAAAATGATTTAAAAAACCCCTGCAGGCTCCAAAATGAATTACAGCTCAACAGAAGGCAAAACAAAATCCTTATAAGTGGACCAGTATGCAGCACTATAATAAATGGTTAGAAGTTTGAAGTACCCAAGCATCTCATGTCACTTGGATCCACTATCCATGCCTATGAAAACAGCTGTCAGGAAGCCAAGCAATGTGTTAAATTAGATAAATCTTATATAAAGAATCGTTCAAAGCATTAACAAAGAAGTTGCTTTGAAAATTAAGTTATGCCTGACTTAAGTTATGGCTTATTCAATCACCGCACAAGTCGTCCGCAGATTCATAATGAATGAGGCCGGCAGCACATTGGATGGCATTGAGTTACTGTGCTGGTGAAGGACATTTGATTCACATTGAATTGCCAGGAAAATGAACAAATTTGTGTTTGAAGAAGTACAGCCAAAATGCTCTAGGAGAGGAGAATGGAAAAACTTGATCACACATATTTGAGGCATTTTTCTGCAGAAGAGTATCGGTTTTGATAAATAGAGGGTAGATGAAAAAGGAAAAGATCATGAGTAAGATGGGCTCAACCTGATGGGCGCCAACAGAAGAGAACATGTGGAGGTTATGGATGACTGGGCAGTGCTTCTTTCTGTAGTTCATGGGTGGTTTCGAATCAAAACTGATTACTTGGCATTAAGTAACAACAATAGCTTTATTCATATGGATTTCTAAAACTCAACCATATCAGGTAGTGAAGCATTCATAGGATAAATAAGAATGAGATTATTTAAAGAAATAAAGGGGGTGACTATTTTATAAGTGAATACAATTCTCATCCTTAGTAGAGATGGGTGGGATTTCAATTGGAGGAGAAAATATGGGGTGTCTGGGTGCTGCCAGTGTTCAATTTCTTGACTTGATTCTAATTATTGGGTACATTAGTGTGATGGGTAGGTTTGTTATGCCAACATGGCCAGAGAAGATTGGCGGGTCTTTTGTGATGGCCTGGCCAATGAACACATGGGATGAATTGAAGGGCAGAGATAGGATGGGCTCGGCGAGTCCCGCCCTCTCTCTTGCTTTCGGATCATCAGACCAGAGAGCTGCCTTGTTTGTCCTGTGCTTTGACCTCCAAGCAGCACTACCTAATTGTGGGACACCTAATCGTGGACTGTGAAGCTGTGAGTTGTGGTTCCTTCAAGCCCTACTTCGCCACACTCCTGGGATATACATCTCTTGAACTGGGGACTGTTGGACTCTGTAATCTAGCTGACTGTTGGTGACCTGCTTTGTTGTTTGCTGCCTGAGACCAGATAGCCTGAATTGCTCTACAGAGGACTACTCAGCGGCCCTCAAGACTTGAATGACTGCCAGTCTTCTAGCTGTCTCACGTAAGTGAGTTGCACCAAGCAATTTGTACTGCTTTATAGATAGTTAACTCTTTCTTTCTTATCTTATATACCCTTTCTCTATGTATAAATATATAAAAAGAATTACTACTGTCCTGGTTTTATTTCTCTAAGATAACCCTGCCTGACACAAATCATGAAAAAGATTTAAAAATATAACTTCTACTATCTAGTCTACCAAAAAATACTCTTCAATATAAATATACTGGAAGAAGTAATTAAAATGTAATTATAAATATGTGAGAAAATTTATCAAGAAAATAAATTCTAAAGAAAGCTAGAGTGCCCATTTAAGAAATAAGCTGTTGAGATTTTAGAGGGAAAAAAAAATTACCAGCATTGGCTGAGCTCCAGTGGCGTAGTGGTTGTTTGGGGGACTGTGGCCCACAGGGTTGGCGGATCAAATCCAGCAGCAGCTCTCCAGGAGCAAGACTAGGCTTCCTACTCTTACCAGGGCAGTGATGCTTCATACCCCCTCCCCCAAAAGAAAATTACTAGAGTTGAAGAAGAACATTAGATAATTATGAAAGAATCAAGCAAACGGAATCTTAAGTATGCATGTATGCACCTTACACCAGTAATTCAAAGATCATGAAAAGAAGAGCAACATCAGATTTGAAGAAGAATTAAGAAATCCTGAATGGGAGTTAGAGGTGTTAACTCTTCTCTCAACAAGCGATGAAAAAGTTGATAGAAAACTGGCAAAGTTGGAGAAGTCTTTAATGGTACTTTCAACTGGCTCAACACAATTAGCATTCAAAAAATTTTAATTGTGAATTAGTTGGGAGTTTTCCAATTTCCCTTCTCATTTGTCTGATTTTGTTTTCCCTTTCTGATTGGCATGTCTCTACCCTCTACCCAGTTCTTCCCCGTCCCTCTTTCCTCTTGCCTCCTTTGCTATCCATCTGCCTCTTTCTTTTTTTATGAAAACTTTTATTTTACTTCATTTTTTATAACAGTTATCTTACACAATATTTATCCTTTTGTAGTTGATGACCTTCACTCAGCACAATGCTCTACAAATCCATCCATTCCATGAGCTGTTTCACAGTTTCATCTTAACCTTCAGTAGTATGTAGTATTTCATTGTGTGTGCCTACAAAGGCTACAGTCTTCCACTGGAGGGAATAGGTTGTTTTCATTGCCTCGCTATTGTCAATAACCCTACCGTGAACATGGGTGACAATGCATCTGCTTATATGTTGCTCCTTGTTTCTTTAGAGTATATATATATGTGTGTGTATATATGTATATATACTCTAAGGAAGTATATATATAGTTTAAAATATATACATGCATTTATTTTAAAAAAGAAATACATATATATTATAGAAGAATTTCTGGGTCACGTGGTATTTTGTTCCCATTTATTATGAGTTCTGATGTCTCCACGCTCTCTTCAGCATTTTATATTCTCAGAGTTGTGCTTTTGTTTTTGTTTTGTTTTTTGAGTGATCTTTAATTGTTAATTAAGGGAAGTTCATATTTTTGTTCATTAACTTTCTGTTCAACAGTTTAAACTACTAATTAATGCCTCCAGTGGTTTAACCTTCACCTACTCCTTGATTTTGTTTCATTGTGTGTCTGCCCTTACACCTAAGTTAATCAGCAGTCTAGTCCACTACGTTATTTTCCTCCTTTTCCCTCCACCCATTGCTATGAAAGTGTTTCCTTGGTTTTTTTTAAAGCTTACTTTATAGCAGTGATCTATCCTGACATGTGTCCTTTTTGTGATTGACTGATTTCACTCAACATAATGTTCTACAACTTCATCCATGCTGTGGCATTCATGTACTCATGTCAATTTCATGATTAGGAGTGTAAGGATGAAGTCTATCCTGTCAATCTGGAAATAGCTAATGAGATCTCTGTGTGGGCATGGCTCTCTCCTAAGAATTCTGGAAAATCTCCTGAAATTTTCCCCTTGGAATTGAGAGACTCAAAACTCCATCTTTGGGAGACATTGCAGCTAACAAGACAACATGGAAGCATGCTGATAGACTCTGAGTTCTGGAAAACTGAAGGAGACAGAGAAGAAGCCACATGGGCTTGCCCTGATGGAACCAGACCTCCAAAGTTGAAAAAGCTACATAGCAACTCCTGCTAGTGCTGAGATGCTTCTACCACCATGGATGCACAAGACTGCACCCACTGCACCCACTGACCAGTGAGTGTCCTGGCATCGTTGCATGTGCCTTCTCTGAAGAAGACTTATAGACTGGATTGCACACATGGGCTAATATCAGACTCGTGGGCTTGGACTGGATTGGGTTGGAATGCTTTCTCAATGTTCCATTCCTCTTGTATAGAAAGGAATTCCTTTCCCTTATATACATATGCATGTTTATGAATTTGTTTCTCTGGTCTACCTGGACTAACACACCTGCCATCAGTCACTTCGTGGTTCCACCATTGAATTGTAACAATCTGTATTTTCCCTCAATGAGATGCTTTGACACAAGGGGTTCAGGCATAGGAACAATTGTGAGGCTGGCACAGGACCCTGCAGTGTTTCCTTCTGTGTGTGCAAGCTGGTCGTCGTGGGTTGAAGCCAACTGGATGACACCTTCAAAAACAGCAACAGTGTTCCTTCATGTGAATGCACAGAGCATCTTTATCCGTTCTTCTATTGAAGGGACCTTGGGTGGTTTCCATCTTCTTGTTATTGTGAACAGTGCAACAGACAACATGGGTGGTCACATATCTGTTGGTGTTATGACTCTTAGTTTCTTTAGATGATACACAGCAGAGGGACTTCAGGATCACAGGGAATTTCTACTGCAGGCTGCTTGAGGTAGTGCCATATTGTTTCCCACAGTGATTGTACATATTGGCAGTACCACCAGCTGTGTGTGAGGGTTTCAATCTTTCCACAGCCTTTCCAGAAATTATCATCTTCTGTTTTAATGAACACGCCTGTCAATGTCTCTGTACATCTCCTGGACAGCCAGTGTCATGGGCATTTGTTCACATACTGGTTAGCTATTTAGATGGCATCTTTGGTGAACAATCTGTTCATATCCTTTTCCCACTTTTTCTTATTCAAGTATTGCAATTTTCTATAGATTTTAGAGATTGGTCCTGTGCTTCCTTGCCATTTTGTTTTCAGACAACATGGGTTTTCTTACTCATTTGGTGAAGTCATTTTTAAAACAGTTTTATTGGCTCTTCTTCAGCAATTCATAAAATTCAATAGTTCAATAATATGAAGAAGAGGTGTATAGTTATTATCACAATCAATTTTAGTACATTGTATGCTTCCCTGTACTCATTATTTTTTTTAGCTGTGGAAAAATATACACAACAAAACATTCTCTGATTCAACACCTACTACATATATATTTCAATGCCATAGATCATATTCTGATATACAACCATTATTGATAAACTCTTCCAAGCAGAACCCCTTCATCTTTCACTTATGGCAGCTGTTGGTTAACTTGGTTTCATTCTTTTATTGTACGTAGTTCTCCTGATATAAAATTCACAAATGACACAAATCCATTCCTAAGTCACTTTTTTTGTTTTTGTTTTTTGGACATCACCACCCTCTGGTGGTCGTGGGAGCTACCCAGCACTGCTCACGAGAGCCGCCGCGGCCTTCGAACCGCCAGTCCCGTGCGCTGCAGCCCCACACTCAAACACTTACGCCACAAGGGTTCAGCCCGCTAAGTCACTTTTAAGATGAGTCAGATATGCATCATCACAATCAGTTCTAGTGTTTCTCCCCCACCTGCCTTCATTGCTTCCTCCCCTGTTCACCTCACCCTCGCCAACCTTCTCCCAATAAACCCTTGCATGTTTTTGCATCCACTCATCCATTCCTTCTGTGTTTCTTAAGCTTGAAATTTTAACATAAACCATTAAAAAGAAAAATAAAAAGAAGCAGAAAGAAACAATTATAATAATGACCAATGAAGTCTTTTGACACACATAATTGTCTTGTTTTAGATGTTTCATTTTTCTATTTTACCATCTACTGTGTGTTTCCTTCATTATATTTGATAGTCTCTATCAAAGAGACTGTCCCTCCAGTAGGACACTTAAATTTGTCCATATTTTCTCACTGATGACCTTTGTAGCTCTGGATTTTACATTTAAGACTTTCATTGATCTTGAGTTAGTTTTTGTACCTAGGGAGGTTCATGGATCCTGTTTCATTGTTTCACAGATTGAAATTCTTAAGTTTGTTTTGTTTTTTATTTATCTTGAGTACACAGTGGTAGTTTGCCAGTATAGAACACGTTTGTGTCATAAAGGAAGTGTCAAGCTATTTTATATTATTAAAATTCATCAATTATTTTCTCCATAATGAAATTAAAATGGATATAAATAGCAAAGTGGTGCCTGAAAAATTTTGCAATATCTTGAAAATAAATAACATCACTCACAGCAGAAATTTTAACAATATTTTTCAAATATGTTAAACTACATAAAAATTTCAAATGTATAAAATGAAATTTATTAGTGTATATTTTGAAGAAATTGTGTAAAAGAATATATATCACAAGTTAACTAATCTTCCACTCTAAAAAACTTCCATCATAAAAAAATCAGTGGGGTGGGGAGGGCAAGAAAAGAAAAGAAAAATCCCAGGGCAAATTACACACCCAGAAAGTAGAAGGAATTAAATACCAAGGAACAAAAATCAATTAAAACTCAAACAGCAACAAAAAAAGAAACATTAATGAATCTGAAGCTAACTTTTAAAAATCCTAATAAGTTGGATAATCCTCTTGTCAGATTGACAAAAAGAAAAGGTAGACAGAATCACAAACGTCAGATGTGAAATAAAGGACAGACATAAAATCCACTCAGACATTACAGGAAAACAAATGAACACTGGGAACAAATGCATGCCCAACATGTACACCTTCAAAGTTGGTTCCCAAATGTACTTGGTCTATCATCCCCTTTAGGAAAAAAAATCATTACTCAGTGCCCTTGGCAATTAAAATAGAGTCCAGTATAAAATATAGGGATATGATTTTGCAATCTGCTTGCATCAATCCAGCACCACATGGAACATAGTATCTCCAACTTTGGGAAACATTACCTTAGATGAAAGAAATTTGAGTGATGCCAGTTATGAAAGAAATTGAATCCTCCCAACAAAAACAATCTCCAGAACTCCAGGGGTTAGTGGTGAATCTTATTGAATTTTTAAGAGAAACTATGCCAATTGTACAGTTGTTTTTTGGGGGTAGAGTGGATTGTGATTCCCCAACTCATTTTATCAGACCCACATTACTCTGATTTTAAAAGAAAATCAGCAATGGCAACACAATAACAAAAGAGAAAATTAGAGGATAATAGACTTCACTAACACAGATACAATAACCCTCAGTAAAATGTTAATAAATCAAATCAAATCCACCAATATATTGGGATTCACCCAACAATGCAAGGCTGTTCAACATTCAAATATCAACAATTGCAATTCACCTTATAACAAGCTAAATAAGAATTATTAAATCATAATATTATCTCAGACTAAGCAGGAAAAATTGGCAAAATCCCACAGCCATTCAGACTGGGGGGAAAATTCTCAGTAAACTAGGAATAGAAAGATTTAATAAAATCCTATTAAAAATAAAATGCAGTACCATATTTAATGGTGAAATAATTCTGAATGCATTTTAGAAAAGATCTGGAACTAGGTAAGAATGTCCTCTCACACAACTGCTATTCCACATCATACTATAAGTCCATGCCAGTATAATAGGTAAAAAGAACAAACAAAGGGCTTTCGGACTGGACAGGGTAAACTATAACTCTCATTATTCACAGACAACATCTATACAGTAATTTTATACAGAACATATTTCTTCAAATCTCAAAACTCAACAGTGAGAAAATAAACACACAGTATTTTAGCACAGTGCACCAAAGAGAAATGGATGGCTCTAAACACATAAAGTAATGCTTAACCTCACGTGTCACTAAAAAAATGGAAATAAAACTACCTCGGCACAACTCTGGCTAGTTTTACCATAGCTAACCTAAAAATACTGACAAGACTAGATCCTGACCCTGATACTGAATAATTAAAAGTCTCATATATGTTTTGCTGATGAAAATATCAAATTGCAAAAGCATTTTTGGAAACTAAATTAAACATATATTTAATAAGTGATCATCTTATCACCTCTCCATTACAACTAATCTATTTGTGAAATCTGCTATTTCATTGTGGAAATAGTTTTCAAACTCATCTGTCTTGATGACTGACAGCAGCTCCTTCTTTTTTTTTTTCTTTCCTCTTCTATGTTAATAAATTGCTGGCCTTTCATGGCTCTCTGCATTCAGAGTAAGGTCAAGTAAAGAATGTGTATGGGCAAGAGGCATGCTGGGATTTTTTTTTTTTTTTTTTTTGCCAAAAACAGGCACACTGAGATGAATGCATGAGCAGGTGCATTGTTGGGAGAGCAAAAAGAGTTCTCCAGTCTACCCAAATCAGGCCTTCTATGCCACACACTGCTACCCAATGTTTTCAGAACCTCTATATAGAAAGTTTAATCAGCAGTCTGACTTGGTGAAACAAAGTATGAGAGAACATTTTAGTCTGTTTGAGAAGTTGACGGATGTCCAGAATGGGGTTTGTCATCAATCAACATTTCACCTTTTTTGAAATGAGAAAAACACTCATACACTGGAGGTTTTTCTCATAGTTCTGTCCTTTTAAAGCTGCGTTCAACATCACAACAGTTTCTGCAGCATTTTTCCCAAACAGGAAACAAAATTGAACAGCCTCACGTTGTTTTCTTAAATCGGCCATCACAAAAACAACACAGACAACAAACAAACAAACAAACAAAAGGATGTTTGAGCAAAACTGATTCTACAAAAAAATTCACTGGTACCAGAGAGCACTTTCCCAGGTGGTGCCCCTGGATTCAATAGCCCAGGGAGAATTGCTTGATGCTTGCCTGGCAGGAAAAATGTGTCCCATGAAAGCTCCATCTGGCAGAGATTTTTTCCATGTTTTTGTTTTTGTTTTGTTTTGTTTTTGTGGGGGGTTACCCTCTTATACGTGTCTATGATACAATACTATCCAGCAAAAGAAAAACATTTTTGACATAACAACATGCATGAATTTAAATGCATCACATTCCATTAATGAAGCGAGAGCAAAATAATCATGCCATAGCACGCTATAATATTTTGGAGAAAGTAAATGCCCAGAATAAATTGGTCCCTGGGTGCAAGGGTTTAAATTTCAGAAGAGACCGCAACTATAAGAGGCAAGCTCAGAAATCTTTCTGACATGATATAACCGTTCTGCCACTTAATCAGGGAGCTGTAGTGAAACAACTGCACGTTTTTAAAAAGAATGCAAACAACTGTACACCAGCAAGAAGTACATTTTTCTCCATGCAAATTTAAATATAAAAATAAAATGTTAAATGATGGATACAAGGATATTTTGTATCATCGATAGTATCAGATGTATTTGTAGGGCCTAAATATGTTTAAGCTCTGAAAAAGATCATCCTCCTGGCAGGGCTGGTAGTGGGGGTGATCTTTGAGGGGATCTTTTTAAAGTGCTTATGGATTTGGAGAAATATTTTGTTGCTTAGGAGACTTCTCTCTCTTTGGGGCTTTGACACTTCTGGGAGACCTTTGGGAACTGAAGAGGGTTCCTCTCCAGACCAGGACAAATCATTCTGTGAAGTCTCCTGGAGTGTTGTTAACCCCTTAAGCAAAACTAGTGGAGTTGATAGAAAACCAAGAGTAACATTTCAGAAGGACTCAGAGAGCCTGTGTTGACTATAAAGCAAACATTACTTGTCCCCAGACATGCAGAGACAAATTACATAGTGTGTCTGCTTCTCTCTCTTTCTCTCTCTCTTTTCAAAGAGAAAAATGGAAGCTGCTGGCTGAAATGGAAGCTCATTGATCATCCACTGCCTTTCACACCCACCCCTTTTTCACACCCACCCTTTACAGATCAAAGGCTCCAGAGAAACTTCACAGGCAGCCCCATGACCATTAGCATGAGGTGAATTTTGCAAATGGAGAGGATTAAAACTGCATCAGTGCAATTGCTTGCAGGGCCTTCAAGCTGCCTGAAAATGAAGTGCACATCTAGGAAAAAGCTATGACAAAATATGCTCAATTTGTCTGTCCCCTTCTTCGACCTCTGTCTTTCTTCTCCATGCAAGGCACCTCATTCCTCCAAGCCCTCCCAGACTTCCCTCTGCTTCAGAAATCAGTTGCTGCAAGCCTCAGAGTTCATTTAAATCAGTGTACTCTCTATCCCACAGGCTCGAGTACTGCAGCCTCTTATCTAATTATGAAATAGCAGATATATGATGCCTGCTAAACATCAGAATGGTTGAAAGAATTCAGAGACATTTGGAAAAGCTCATGTGGGCATGGGATGTGCTCATAAACAACTCCAGACAGGCAGCCTTGCTTTAAAATTAGGACAGCCCCATTGGTTTATACTCTTAAATACTCCTTAGTCCACTAACATAAAGTTTCAACCATCAGAGAATTTCCCAGCCATGCAATGACTGTTTGGAAAGCAATTTGCCAGATGTCTATGACAGTTAACTCACGCTAGCTCCCTATGCAATCAAGTCTCTAGTTAACAGCTCCACAGCCATTAAAGACTCAGTATTTGCTGTCTGATGCAATCTTCTTTGTACAGAAGTGGTCCCTATATGACACTAGAGAGGAGAACAATAAGCACATTGGCACATGGTGATGGAGTGTATTCACATCCTTAGCTCCAGTTGCATTGGTGAAGAAAGCTATAACTGCTTCTCCAAATGGGAGAATGGCTCCCCCCTTGATAAGTATACCATTCATCAATTTTTTTGTTGTTGTAATTACTGGTCACCACTTCTTGCCATTAAAAAGAAACAGGCCAGGGACAATAGATAATAAGTATCTGATAAGTATGCTGTGAGTCTTTAGAACTAGAAAGAACTGAGGTAGGTTTCTGCACCCTTGCTGAACCTTCCCTATACCCCCTCCTACTAAGAAGCTGAATAGATAAGTGGCAGCACGACAGTCCTGGTCAGAGGAAGAAATTGCTAGCAAAATATATGACAGGGATTGGTGTGGGAGGAGATCACATATTTTAATTGTGCGTACAAATGGCTTGGTACCAAGAGCAAGATTTGCAGATTAAACAGGAGGGGTGGGACACAACATAGTAAATAATAGATCCCCAGGTGCCAACCAGCAGCTAAGGATTTACATTATTACGTGCTCTGTGTGAGACTAGATGATGGAAAATGCAGACAAGTGTGAATAAATGTCAGATGATGTGCCCAGTGGCCAAGAAATATAGAAAGTGAATGTGAGATCCATAAAACAGTGCTGGCGCAGCATGCTCAGAAGAAAAGGGGGACCCAAGGTGGTCACCCTGGACAAGCTTCCAGGAAAGCTGGGATTGTTTCTGTACAGGGGAGGATACAAGGGAAGATCCACTGTCCTTTATCCCCAAGTCACTGGGTTCTCCTTCACATTAGTCCATCCTTGTTCTGCTGCCTGGTATTCAAAGAAACAAGGATGTGAATGATGAGGCCTGAGTTTTTGTTCCACCTCTGTTGCTAGCATGTTGGTTGTCATAGCTTCCTAGTCCTGCTGTAACAGAAAAGCCACTAAGAAAGATCCTGTCTCTCTCAGCTTCTAGAAACCTAGGGAGTCCTGGGTTCCCAGGCAATGTTCTCATGGCATTGACTTACCCCATTATGAGTCTTGTTTTTTTTTTCTTCTTGTTTTGTTTTGCTTTACTGTAATCTTTTAAAATTAATTCTAGGTAGGGGTTGAGGTGGAAATGTAACAACTTCCTGCTGAATAATCTGCTTTTTTTATAACCAACACATGATTATATTTAGGGCACACATTACATTACATTGCTATTAACCTTATCAGTAACATGGCAAATAAAATTTTATTGTCAGACAGGGTTGCTTCCACAGGTATTGAAGTTAGGAGAGCACTGTATATTTTCATCTACCCTCACTGCCCCCAGGTAAATTCCAATTCACAGTGATCCCAGGACAGGTCCAATTTGCCCCAGGTGTTTCTGAGACGCTCACTCTTTATAGGAGTTCATGTCTTACCTTTCTCCCTTAGAAACACTGGAAATTCCAAACTGCTGGCCTTAGGGTGAGCAGATCATCACATTACTGCTATGGCACCTAGAGTACAATCCATTATACTGGATGATGTTGATCCCGCCATTATGCCCCTCTAATCTTCAGGCTCTCGTCTGCTGAATGATAACATGTGACCAAGCATGTCTTCACGAGATTGGAATTCTTCCTTATTCAACTTACATGACAAACAGTCACATGAGATTTTATCGGGGTGGGACCCCCTTTGGTATCAAATACAAGTCCATGCGAGGGACATGCAACGCACTAAACACAATACCAAAGTGCTTGTTAACTTGAATGACTGATGGGCTTTACAACAGGTTGGCTTTCATGATTCAGTCTATTCTCTTTAGAACTTCCTTTGAAAAGCAATTTTTTTTCCACTTCAGGTACACTTTTTAAAAAAAATTAAGAATCTAAGAGAAAATGTAATTAATTCAAGTGGAATTTTTATTTTAATTACTTGATATTTATTGCCATCATATGATTGAGCTAAAAATATGTAAAATCTATGTTTAAAGAGTCTCTTTGGATGGCAAAGTGCCATTCTGTCAAAATTTTTAAAGCAGTTCTACATAGATGATCTTCATCCTCACAAGTGTCCTTTGCATGGAGATTGATTATAAGTAATACACTGTGTGTTTGACAGACAGAAAAAAATGAGTTTGGAAAAAGTAGATCACCAAATAGCCACATTCCTTAATTGTGCCAATATTTCAGAGAAAAATCAGTAAAGTGAGAAATCTAAACTATAACTCTACCAAGTGTCAGGGTGGAACACGTTTCTATGATTTTGAAGCCATGTCACAAGCATATAAGTAGCAGCAAGTCATCAATTGTGGAAAGATTTCAGAGAAGTTTCTGACTGAGACAGATTAAGAAGAAGGTTCTGGTGATCTACTTTAAAAAATGACCAATGAAAACTTTATGGATTACAGTAGGATGTTGTCTGACATAATGAAGGAATATGGATCTCTGAAGTTGGTAATCAAAGGAGCCTGGTGTCACAGTGGATTATGGATTGGGCTTTCAATCACAGGATTACCAGTTCAAAGCTACCAGCTGATTCAAGGGGGGAAAAATGAAGCTTTCTATTCCTCTAAAGAATTATAGTCTCAGAAACCCAGAGGGGCAATTCTATGTGTTGTATCTTGTCACTGAGTCAGAAGCAACTTGATAGGAGTGAGTGAGTGAGTGTAGAAGTCACTCAAAACACACAAGAATGCCACAATAGGCTGGAGTCTACCAAGAATCCTAAGGTTGGGACAGGATAACATTTCACTCTGCCTTACTAGTCAGAGAGGAATCAATGGCAAAAGAAAGAAACAGCAGTTAAATAGCAGAGTTTCCATGGACTGGAGGCTTTATCTTCCACCTGCTATGTATGCATTATAGCTACCCACAGCCCGTGAACTGCAGTCACATATCCTGAGTATAGAAACTGGTTCTCTGCTTATGAGTTGCTTTACCTTAGTCAGAGTCTTCACATTTTCAAATGTTCAGTAGTCTCATCCATAAGACAGCATTAATCACAATCCTTACTTGTGACTGTGAAATGATATGGCACATTTGCAATAATTAGAATGGAGTAAGTACTCAAGAAATCTAAGCCATAGAATATGAAGAACAAAATCCTAAAATGCAGATTAAAACAGACCTAAAGCTACTTTCTTTTATTTATATTTCAATGATACCTTTATTTTATAAGACATTTTCCCCCAAACCATTTTATTAGGAGGTAATCCATACAGCATATCATTCCATAGTTCAGTCACATCAAACATTATTTTACAATGACTACCACAATCAGTTTCAAAATACTTTCATCTTTCTTGAACTCCTTGATATCGGCTCACCTTCTCCATCATTCCCCTCTAGGTCTCCTTTTGCTGTTGGTTTTCTCTATGGGTTCTTCAATCTTGGGTTTCATGTGTCACTTTAATTTATAGTTAAATATTTGTATAAAATTAAACAAAATACTTAAATGCAGTTTTACACATTGATAGCTCTGGAGAAAAAAACTTGTACTACAATACGGGGTAGTTTGGTATTCTATTCTAGAAGAAGAAAATAACTATCCCTATAAATGAGAACTAAATGAAAACGATTTCTAAAGAATTTAAATGAATAATGCAGTATTAAAAAATCGAAGCAGAACATAAAACTATCCATGCAGCCTAATGATCTTTCTACTCCAGTGACCTTGCTACAAAAGACAGGCCTTCTGGCAACCCCTTTCATTTACTTGACCAAGAGAAATTCTGTAACTCATCTCAAGTGCATCTGCCTCACACCTCAACTAAAGCATATCCTTAAGATGATCTCATAAGGCTCCTTCAATCTATAATGTATGATGAAAAGAATACAGGCCCAGAGCAATGATCTGGCCCTGATCAAGCAGCTAGCTGAAGGCAGCACCTTGCAAGTATGATCCCAAACAAAACAAGAAATTCAAAAAGTAGCTTCTACAAAGGTAACAATTACATGCTTATCCTTTGAGATCTCAAGTAGACATTATGAATAAAAGACCACAGACAAAGTTACAGAAAGAGGATAAATATTATTTCTTATAACATTTCTGGTTCAATGAAGGGTAGCATAATATTACTTGCATTGTCTCAGGAGGAAAAAAAATTACAAAGGAAAGGACCTCAGTTTCTTGTTTTGTGAACTCTTCAGATAAAGAAAAGGCAAGCTCAGAGGCAGACGGCCAATCCAAAGTTGACAGCATAATTAAGATCCGCGATCCTAAAGAGATAGGAAAGAACTGCGTTTCCAGCAGTGAGAAGAAAGAGAGGAATTTTGTGAAACTGGAGACGGTGTTCGGAAGGATGGGAAGGGCAGTTTCTGAAGAGAACAATCTGGCAGGGCGCTTGAAAGCAGAGCCTCTCCTCCACTTGACCGCGGCACCACGGAGAGGAAAAGTTCACTTCACACTTCAGAGGAGCAACCCCAGTTCTGGAGAGAGAGGAGCAACTAAAAATAAGCCACCGCCAGGAAGGTTGCTTCTGCGTCTTGCTTTTCTTCCATGGAGAACCTGCCTCACATCTTCCAAATTCTCTACCTACGGCTGCTTGCTGCTCGTCAACCTCTGGAACAGGGACGTGGGCAGCGGGAGCTCCAACCGCTACGTTAAACATGAGCAGGTTTCTCTGTGCTGCCTCCACACAGGCCTCAGAAGGATAGCCGATGTACCATGGGGTCATCCAGTCTTTCGCTTCATCAGCAGAGGACAGGACAATCTTAGAATGGAGGTCATAACTTGGAAGATGACAAGGAATAATAACTGCAAGCAATTCAGGTTTTATAACTGGGAAGCATAAATAAAACTTCAAAGGAATAGACCTAGCAATGTATTTTAAACATTAAAAGGAAAAGTATACAATTGCCTCCCATGCAAGATTGTTCAAGGCGAAAACTGGGACCATTTACAAAGCAATTAGGTGTTATCCTGGGGAAAACATAACATTAAAAAGAAGATTACGCTCAATTGTTCAAAGCCTTTCTCGGTGCCCTGTAGGATGTGAGCCTTTAAATGTGCAATTGAGGAGTTGACCTAATAGGGATATCTTAGGAAGTTCCACAAGCAGAGCTGCTGATAGTAGAGGAAGGCTTCATTACTGTATGATAACAGCTCCAACTCCACAGCTTATTACAGACCCGAAGTGCCCCAAATATAATTGGATTTTTCCCCCATCTGAATTTCAACATCATTGCCAGGCTTTGACAAGTGACAAATAGAGGACAAATTCTACTTTTTACAAAAATTCCCAAGGACATAGAAACTAAGTTGAGAAGAGTAGATTCCATACATGAAGTATAGAGGCATGATGTTAAACGGAGAGAAATGGGCAATGAAAAGGTGAAGCTTAAACTGTGACTGTATTGGCTTGGCAAATCACCCTGTCTATTGGCCTCAGGGCACTCTTCATTATCAACAGAAACCTCTCATTCCAGTTTGCTCACACTTGAGCCAGTAATAAAAGAGTGTCTAGTAGTTCTGAATCTTTGCTGAGAGGGTTCTGTTGGGACTTCTAACCTAGAAATCTCAGTCGTGAATGTTACCCTTCTAATAAGTCAAGTTTAAAATTGGAAATGTGTGCACCCAGATTGCATCTTTTCAATACACCTAGTTAATGTGAACGCTGAACAGACAACCTGAGAAACTGAGCTATATGAAGAAGGATGTGGCTTTAGGATTAGAGGAAGACTCTTTACTAACCTGCATTATCCAGATAACACAACTTTGCTTATTGAAAGGGATGGGTTAAAACTCTTACACTCATGAGGATTAAAGGTTACCACTTGAGATAGGTAAAGTTTATTGTGTCAGCCAGGCCAATAAACACAAGTGGGATTAAGTAAAGGGTGGAAGGATCAATGGCTTGGTGAGCCCCTACCTTCTAGTGCTGGAGTCTCTTGATCTCCAATGATCAGACCAGGGTTTAGCTGTCTCAGTTAGTTCCCTGCCTCAGGTGGCAACACTCATTTCCTGAGGAGAGGCTACATGGACTTACCCTGATGAAACCCTGGGTGCAGAAGCAGCTGTGTGGCGCCCCCTGCCAGCACAGAGATGCTCACTGCTTCGGCTTTCCTCCTGCAGTCAGTGTCATTGCGTGTGTTTTGTGAGATTGAGGAGGACTTGGTAAATTGGTGTCTGACATATGGGCTAATGTTGAACTATGGACTTGGACAGCACTGGGTTGGGATGCCTTTTTAATGTACATTTACCCCTTACATAAAACTCTCTCAACTGTGGTCCAAAGGACTGACGGTCCAAATCCAGCAGCAGCTCTCCAGGAGCAAGGCTGAGCTTCCTACTCACACCAGGGCAGTGATGCCACAAAAAAACAAAAAACTCTTTCTTATGCATATGAGTTACTGTGGATTTGTTTCCCTAGTTTACCCAGACTAACACACCACCTTAAGTATGGATTGCACATCAATATAAAGAAAGACACAATCCTCATAAATAGACCAATAAGAAACATCAATATTAACTAAGATAATATACAGTTTGTGAAGGACGTCATTTCACTTGGATCCACGATCAATGGCCATGGAAGCAGCAGCAAGAAAACCAAATAATAATGAGCAAATCTCTAAAAGATTTCTTGAAAATGTTCAAAAGCAAAGATGTCGCTTTGAGGACTACGATGCACCTACCATTTTTTTTCATTCATTTGCTATGCATGTAGAAACCGGACAATGAGAGAAGAAGCCACGAGAAGGGCAGATTCATTTGAATTATGCTATGAGTGAGGAATATTGAATATAATATGGGCTTCCAGAAGAAGATGCAAACCTCTAATGGAAGTGGCAGAGACAGACTATTCCTTAGCAGACAGAAGGGCACGATTTCATGTATTAGAGTTTGGACACGTTATTAAAAGGAGCCAGTCCGCCTGAGCCCCAGTGGCGTTTAAGTGGTTGAGTGCGGGAGGGCGGGACTGCGGCCCGCGGGTTTGGCGGTTCAAATCCAGCAGCGGCTCTCAGGAGCAGCGCTGGGTCGCTCCCACGACCATCAGAGGGCAGTGATGCCCAACAAACAAACAAAACAAACAAAAAGGAGCCAGTCTCTAAAGAAGAAGGTCATGCTTGGTGGAGGATCAGCGAACAAGGAAAAGAGGAAGTAGAATCCTTCAATCAGATATAGTGACCCAGTGGCTGCAACCATTGCAGAGTGGGACAGCGCCGGATAATGTTTCCTTCGATTGTACATGGGGCTGCTGTGAGCCTGAACTGAGTGAAGGGCGCCTAAAACCAACCACTTCCATAGATTCCAACATCAAAGTCATGGCCGTTGAGTGGCGCTGCCTCATAGCAACCCCCTGTGAGTTTCCCAGACTGTAACTGTTCACAGCAGGAGAAGGTCAAGTCTTTCTCCCCTAGGGATGCTGGCGGTTTCCAACTGCCAACCATTCAGATCGCAGCCCTGCATGCAACCACTACACACGGGATCAGCACATTAGAAACTTGATGAAACAGATCTACTCCATCCGCCCAGCTCTCTGTGCATCAAGTTCAACCCAAGGACACCCAACCAAATGTATGCTGGGTCTGGTGTACTTATTCTCTGGTTAATGTGTTGGCATTGATTATTAGCTTGTGGAAAAATAGAATTAAGAAAAATGACCGAAACTCTAATGAAGGCTGAGCATGAGAGTGGGACAAAAGGAAAGTACAGGAAAAAGAAGAAAGAACTAGGGAGCAAAGGACATTTGTAGAGGTCAAAATACAGACAGACATGTACATATGTAAATATATTTATATATGATGATGGGGAAATAGGTCTATGTAAATATAATTATAGGCATAGTATTAAGATGGCAGATGGACATTGGGACTTCACTCAAGTACCCCTCAATGGAAGGACATTTTGGTCTATTAAATTGGCATTCCATAATGCACACCTTCCTGACATGATCGTTGAAGACAAAGCAGGTGCATAAGAAAATATGGTGAAGAAGCTGTTGGTGCCTGGCTATCAAAAGATAGAGCATCTGGCATCTTAAAAGCTTGGAGGCAACGATGTGGTCGCTTGGCTCAGAAGTAACAAAGAAGCACCTAGCCCATGTGATCACGAGGTTTTGAAGATACCGGGCATCAAGAAACGAAAAAAATCTATCTTGTGAATAAGGGGAAGTGCAGGATGGGAACCCAAAGTCCATCTGTAGGCAACTGGGCATGCCCTGACAGAGGGATCACAGAGAGAGGAGATGAGTCAATCAGGGTGCAATGTAGCAACCATAAAACATAAAACTGTCCTCTAGTTCTTAAACGCTTCCTCCCAACCAACCCTTCACCCCCCCATTATCATCATCCCAATTCTACCTTACAAATACAGCTATACCACAGGATTTACATTGGTACAGATAGGAACTGGAAACACAGGGAATCCAGGACAGTTGATCCTTTCAGACAAATAATGAGGGTGGAGATTCTAGGAGGGTGGATGGATGATGGGGTAGAAAATGGGGACTGATTATAAGGATCTACATATAACCTCCACTCTGGGGGATGGACAACAGAAAAGTGGGTGAAGGGAGTTATCGGGCAGCATAAGATATAACAGAATAATACTTCATAAACTATCAAGGGTCCATGAGGGAGGGGGAAGCATGGAAGGGAAGAATGAGGAACTGACATGAAGGGCTCATGTGGAAAGCAAATGTTTTGAGAATGATGATAGCAAGAAATGCACAAATGAAACAAAACAAAGAAATGCACAAGTGTGCATGACATACAATAGATGGATGTATGGATTGTGATAAAAGTTGAACAAGTCCCTAATAAAATAACTAAAATGAAAGAATTGAATTTTTGTGAACTGGGTTGGAAGTCCCTTCCTATATCCTCTGACCACATTTCCAAGCTCTCTATTTCCCCCCTGAACTACTAATTTCTCCCCCTGGCTATCTCCTCTGCCAGTGTGTACTGAGTCATTGTGTGCTGCTGTTTTCCAGGAAATAAAATGTTTTGCATGTACATCTGTTCTGAACATGGGATCAGAGTGAAATGTTATTGTCTGGTACTTTTGAAAGGTTATTGCAATCCCAACTGGGGTTAGAGCGGCCATGCCAATTTGAAGGACTACTGCTAGTACAAATGGAAAAAAAAAACTATTGCAGTGCTAAAATGTACTAGTTAATTTCAGATTGTGCTGGGAAAAAATCAGATTTTGAACAAGTGTCAAATAGGTTTGTCAGCTCAGGTTTTACTAGGGGGAGAAGTGTTGCTATAAGTATATAGTAAGGAGAAGCTCCAAAAAATAATGACTAAAATAAAAGTGCATATTATATGCATTCAAATCTCAGCTGCACTGACCAGCACTATGGCCTTCAACCAACTTTCTAGTTTCTCAAAGCCCCAGTTTCTCAACCTTAAAATGGGCATAAGAATGGCATATATTTATTATTAAAGTATTCCTGATAACACAGTGGGTAGACTTTGTTTAGCTAACTGCAGTATTGGTAGTTGAAAATTAGCAGCCACTCAGAGATGAGGTGGGGGGTGTCCCAGGGTGTGTGTGAGGAGGCTACCTGCTCCCATAAAGATATCTAGCTTCAGAAATCCTATCCAGCATTGCTGCGAGTTGAAATCAACATGTAGTACTGGTGTGGGTTTTCTTTTCTTCTGTGGTTCTTATTATTAGGGGTCATGTATTGATCTGCGTAATGATCCAATATGTAAGTGCAGGCCTTTCTCCCAGAGATTTCTTGGCTGTCATCTGCAGAAGCAGATCAGCAAGTCTTTCTTCTGCAAAGCTACTGAGTTGGTTTGAAGAGCCTGTTCTTCAGTTAGCTGAGGGATGCCCAGTGTTTGCAACATCATTATTCTTCCATGGTATCCATTCATCCAAGAAGCCCAGTGTGCTGCTCTTAAGTTGATATCACTCATAACTACCCTATGAGACAGATCAGAGCTACTCTTTGGGTTTCCAAGGCTCATCTTTACGAAAGCAGACCCACTCATCTTTCTCCTGTGCAGTGGCTGGTGGATTTGAACCACTGACATTTCCTTAGCAGCCATGCATTCAAAGATCAACTCAAAAGTTCCCTTTCCTCAAGTTGATTCAGAATGATAGCAATCTTGTATTTTTTTCTGAGGCTGTATGTTTTGACAGGAGCAGATAGTCTCATCTCTCTCACACGTGTTCAATTCCATTGCTGTTTTTGTGACAGGTGCCTCAGAGTTAGTTCTTTTCCTGACAATGGGTCTAAAATACATGAGAGAGAATTTTGCCATCCTCAATTCTCAGAAGCATTCTGTTTTATACTTCTTCCAAGCTAGATTGGTTTGTACTTCTGGGAGTCCAGAGTCATTTTAATTTTCTTTGACAGCACCATTATTCCATTGAATGTGCTCTTCTTCTGTCTTTCTTATTCAATATCCAACTTCCACATGCACATGAGGTGAATGAAAATATCATGGTTTGGTTCAGACACACCTTAGTTCTCAGAGTGATACGCTTGCTCTTCAACACTTTAAAAAGACCTTTTTTGCATATTTGCTCCACGCTACATATCCTTTGTTTTCTTGACTGCTACTTTAATCAGTCTTGGCTGTGGAATTCCTACCCACCCAGAACTATACAGAAGACACACTAAAACACAGGTTGATGGACTTCAGCCCCTAAGTACCTGGTACTGTAGTCAGGTATGAAAATTTGCATTTCTAGGAGATGCTGATGCTTCTGGTTTGCTTGGGGGATGATCTTGTAAACGTTATAAAAGGAAAGAGTACATAACGATTTGGTACTTCATCCCATGCAATGGGTTCTTTGTACATCTGCAATATTAATTTCATTGAAAATATCAATCTCCCCATACACTAAAGCCTTATTCCTTAATTGGTAACAAATTTTGCCTTTTAATAATCATAAATTGGCAAGGATTGAGGTACTCCCAAAGGGAAGAAATAGATTTATGTTCACACACATATGATCTCTATCAGTTCTGGTAAATCATAGCATTTAATCAACTTGTGTTTTCATCTAATAGTATGTCCAGAGGTTGAATAACACACTCTTCCCTCCCTTCCAAGATTCAAATGTCAATGTATTTTCTATAAGGAGATTCCTATATGATAAAAATGAACTCAGGGGAGAGAAGCAACTGGATGAGTCAGGAAATTAAGCTCATAATAAAAGCATCACTCATCAATATTATAAATACTGTCACTAATCCAAACTTAGATATCAGTAATAGTAAAGGAGGCCCCATGTCTCAGAATCATGTATGTGCTGAACTGTAAAAAGCAGTTAAAAACCATAAGTTAAGGGAGAAAGATGTGGTTTCACCCTCCCATAGTCACAGTCCCAGAAACATAGAGGTAACTGTCTAACTAGAATCAATGGCACTGAATTTTTTAGTTTTGGAACAGCCATTAGTGCTGAGTTAAATTTTAATAAGAAATCTATAATTTATTCTGACTGTTCTCTTACTGATTGCTATTGGCACTTGTTAAAATTATAAACGGCATTAAAATGTGACAAATGACACCATATAGTAAACTGAAATTTAGATGTACGTTGAAAGTGCCCCATGAGCACTTTTTATAGTATTATTAAAAGAGAAAAAATAAGAGGAAAAAAGACATCTGTTTAAAATGAGGATAGGATAAAGGAATATTTAAGACCCTTAAACTTCCTGTTCAAAGTGAACACAATAGTTTATCTCTGTGTCCATTTTCTATTCAAGACATGTTTCAAAATAGAAATTTTGAAGCCAGTTAAATCAATAGATGCAGCATAAAATCTGTGATCAGATCCTAGTGACCTCATGAATGCCAAAGCCAGAATTTAATTAAATGAATCTCCCAAAATGGTAGTGCAGAGGTACACATGAAGCATGGCCATAGACGGTCTACCAGACTTCAGTTCGTCCTGGTATAATGTCCTTATTCATCAAAGGTCATTTGACCTTCATAGTCATAACTGTATGAAGGGAAATTCTAAATAAGTGGGTAATAAGTCTTATCTCTCTTGTGTGTGAACTTTATTATCATGTGCTTTCAAGTCAGTAGGAAAGAGCTTCTAGAGAAATATTTATAAGCTCTTTTAGTCTCATTACAATTCAAACAGTAAACCAATTGACTCTCTCTTTAACACTGGTGTTTCATCCGTGGGGGTTCCCATTCTTTTTTTAATGTTTTTTTAAGTCATTTTATTGGGGCTCCTATAAATCTTATCACAACCTACACATCCACACATTGTATATGAACACATTTGTACATTTGTTGCCCTCATCATTCTCAAAACCTTTGCTTTCAACTTCAGGCCTTGGTATTAGCTCCTCATTTGAGAGAATTTCCAATTTTTTTAATCTAACTCCCTCCTCACACTTTCAAAAAATGGTTTCAAAGAAGTAAAAACTATCAACTACAGTGCAATGTTGATTTAAGATTTCTACTGCCAGTGAATTGTTTGAAGAACATAATTTGGTTATCTTAGATGTTGTTCTAAAATCCGTGAGATTTTTAAAGAAGAATCAGTGTATTTTTCTTTGTTTTGTTGGTGTGTAGTTGTTGTGATGCTGGCATTCTTTTTGTTAGCATTTTGAGATTTTTTTGGTCAACCAAAGGACAAACCAGAGTTGTTGCATTTTTTTTCCTTTGAAATAAGCAATAGACAATTCGTGTGTCTTCAACGGAAGTTTCAGGTCATTCCCTGCTTTCAAGTCAATGTGGGCTCATCACAACACTCATTCACGGAGCAGAACTTCCCCCTGGATTTTCAAGACAGTACATCTTTATGAGAGTAGAAAGCATCAGCATTTGCCGAAGGGAAAGCTGGTGGTTTCCACAGGCTTACCATAAAGCTAGCTGCCCAACCCATCACCCTCTACACTACCAGGGCTCCTTCAGTAAAAGCCTGCTTTGTCGTTGTTAGGTTCTCTCAAACAGGTTCCAACCTATGTCAACAAAACAAAATACTGCCTGGCTTGCATCATTCTCTTTATCCTTCCTCTCCTTGAGCCCATCACTGCAGCCACTGTGTCCATCCATCTCCTTCGGGACCTTCCTCTTCTTTGCTGCCCCTCTGTGTCATCGAGGGTGAGCTCCTTGTCCGGGGAGCTATCTTTCGGGGCAAGACATCCAAAGGGTGTAAGGCAAGTCTCTCCATCCTGGCCTCTAACAAGCACTCTGCTGGCCGTACTTCTTACAAGATAGATTTCTTTGTCCTTTATAATCAGTCCACAGTACTTTCGATATTATTCTTCAGCAATAAAAGGCAAACACACCGATTCTTCTTTTATCTTCTTTATTCAACATCTACCTTTTCACATGTATATGAGACAACTGAAAGTACCATGGGTGAGTTCAGATGCACCTGAGTACTCAAAGTCTTTTCTTGTCTTTCAACACTGTAAAAAGATCTTATGCAAAAAATTTACCCAATACAACCTAGCTTTTGATATCATGAATGCTGATTCCAGGAGCATTGGTTGCAGATTCAAGCAAGAGCCAATGATGACAACTTCAATCTTCTTTTCATTATGATGATGTTATCATGATGTCCAGTTGTGAGAATTTGGCCTTTATGCTAAACTCATGTTGAAGGTGGTAATTCTTGATCTTCCATGTGCAGAAATGTATCATTTTTAGAAGACCCACGTCTTATCAATTATCTTCAGCTGTCAGTGTGTTTTCAGTTATATTTTCTAGTGTATATATGCCACTCAATTGGCATAAAAATTAAGATATTCAATTTTCATCAGCAAGTGCCACAAGTCAACCTTACTTTCTTCAAGCAAGGTGAAGTCTGGTCTAGTTTTCATAAAAGTCTTCATCTGTGGAAATCCAAGGAAGTAAAATTCACAGTTATCTTAATCCTATGGAAGATTGACATCTGTAAGAAACAAAACACTAGTAAAAAAAAAGTGGCAGTTCTCACACTTCTCAATCTCAAAACCGACTTCACAGACATTATAATCAAAACAGCCTGATACGATGTCATCACTGAGAACACAAGGAAACATAAATGAGAAGCCATATACCTGTGGATAACTGATCTTTGACAAAGGGCCATGAGACACTCGGTCTGTGTAACAAAGGGTGCTTGAAAAACTGGATATCAATTTGCAGAACTACGAAGCAAGATCTACATGCAATACTATATAAAATTAACCCAGATAGGTCAAAGGCATAAATGTAAAACTTAAAATAGTAAAAAACCCCAAAGAAAATAGAGGGAACAACTTAGAAACCCTAACAATTGCCATCAATATGCTTTCAGACTTACCTAGAAGCACACTAACAGCAGAAGACAATCTAGAGTATATGAACCTCCTAAAAATTACCCAAAGAGTAAAATTAGAGCCCACAGACGGAGAAGAAAGTCTTTACTGATGACCTACCAGACAGAAGCTAATCTCTAAAATGTATAGACAACTTTAACGCATTGACAAGACAAAGACAAATAATACAATTTTTAAAGGAGTATAGATATCAACAAGCACTTCACTAAAGGAAACATCCACTAATAACAATGAGTACAAAGAAAAAGAAAACTGAAAAAAATGAAAATTTAAAAAAAGTTTAAAACATTTAAAAAAGAAAACCATTCCAAAATTGATTGCGATAAAGATTATACAACACTTCTTGATAGGATTGAACTATTGAATTGTATGATATGTGGATGAAGTGCCAATAAAAAGGCCTTTAAAATTAAATAAATAAAATCCCTTGGACCATGGATTTAAAAAAAAAAGAAAAGAAAAGAAAACATCCAGATGACCAACAAACACAAGAAGAAATGTTTGGAGTAATCTTCCACCAGAAAGAAGCGAATCAAAGCAATGAGATATCGTCTAACTGCAGCATTATCAGCAATGTTTGAAACAAACTAACAAACAAACCAGACAACAACCAACACTGATAAAAGCGGAGAGACTAACACCTTGGTAGGAATGTAAAATAGTACAACCATGGTAGATAGCTTAAAATGTTGAAATTGGCGATGTTATGTGATTTACAGAATGTGTTACTTTGCACATGTCCTAAAAAAATAAAAGCTGTAATATAGGGACCTCTCCCTTCGGATTCATCACTTCAGCAAAATGATGGAAACTACCTAAATGCCTGTGCATGGTTGAATGTGAAAATAGACTCCAGTGCACGGACTCAGTGGACAGCTACATGACTATAATGAATAACAAAGGCTCTGTGAGACACCCCATAACAGGGATGAACCTGGAGGACATTACGCTGACTGATGGAACTCAATCAAAAAAGAACAAATATTACATTTGACCGCCACTATTAAAAATCAAGACAGGATTTTCACACTGAGAGAACCATTCTCTGAGAGTCACCTCGGTTGAGAGAAAAAAGGGTAAATTACTAACTTGAACTAGGAGGCAGACACAGATCATACTTTAACTCTGATGAAGAAGAAGGAAGTTTATAATGAGAAAGATCAACACACAGTGATAAAGTCAAGGGAAAGCACTGAGAGGAGCACACGTGTTCAAGGAAAAATTACATCAGCCAGAATAGGAATGGCAATAATATACTGTGGGTGTGTCAACAGAAGCACAAGTTGAGCAGAACTAAGAAGGCAAATGGGAATACGTAGACGTATTTGAACCCATGTGTTGTGGTGGTTATGAGTTGACGGCTAACTGCGAATTCCCACAGCTGCTCTGCAGGAGAAAGCTGGGCTTTTCTGTGTCCATAACTCATGACAGTCGGGCTGAGCCCCGGTGGCAGAGTGGTTGAGTGCGGGACTACGGCCTACTGGCTTGGTGGTTCAAATCCAGCAGCAGCAAGGCTGGGTAGCTCCCACGACCACCAGAGGGCAGTGATGCCCCCCCCCAAAAAAAAGATGAGAATATTAAAAAGACTAAAATAAAAAGAATCCTTACAGTCTTGGAAATTCACAGACAGTCCTCTCCTGTCCTGTAGGTTGGCTATGACTTGGCATCTACTGGACGGCACTGAATCTGGTTTGATTTGCTAGAAATAATATTTAGATGCAAGATAGATAGATGATAGGTAGGCAGATGATAGATAGATGCATATACATATGTATTTATGACACAGTATGTATCTACACATATATTTATATGTGTTGTGAATATATCCATAAGGCTATACTTGATACAGCAAGAGAAAAATAGAGAACAAAGCTCCAAGCTAACAGAACCAGGCTTACTGGTCAGCTAGAGATTAGTGGAAACTCATTAACTACCTTTCAGGTCTAGAAATGGGCTTACAACCATGGCTAAACTTTTAGCTAAACAATCGTCCATAGGTGCCATCAGAAATTCTCATATTTCTTCTATTGAGCCACTGGTGGTTTCAAGTTGCTAGCTTCCCAGATGGTCAGGAAACATCTAGTTCTTCTGTTCTCAGGAGACACCTGTGGGGGTTGCATGGCCGTTAGTCATTTGACTGACTATTTCCATTTGTCTTTGACTTTCTCCACTCTTTGTTGTTCCAAACAAGAACAAACCAAAAAAGTCAGTAGTTATGCCCATCACAAAATTATTCAACTCCTTCAAAGACATTGGTGCTCGTTATCAGAGGTCAACCAAAAAGGTTTTCTGAGGGAGAAGGGCAGTCGTTGGATCCTTTGGCACTGAATGATGGATACAGCCAGCAGTGAGCAAGGTGTAAAAGAAACATTTTCTTAACCATGTCTAGATTTAGTGAGTGTGGCTTTAAAGCATTTTAGAATTAGCCCTAAAGGAAAAGCAGTTGTGTTGTGATAGTCTCATTTAATGTAAGGAGTGCTGGTGGCACATGAGTCAGAAAAATTTGTTGTCAATTGGTTTGGGGGTTTGGGTTTTTGTTTTGTTTTGTATTGGTTCAGTGGTTACGGGCGTGACTGGTAAATTACAGGTTTGTTATCTGACCCCTCAAGGGTTCTGAGAAAGAAAAGACCTGATGACTTGCTCCCTAAAGATTCCATACTAAGGAACCCTACAGGATCATTACAGTCTTCCAGTAGGGTTGTTGTATGTCAAAATCAACTTTATGACCAAACCATCAGCAACAGCATTGGGTTAGGTTGAATTCTCTAAAAAGAAGCAAAACCAATAACATATACATGTGTTTGCATACAGAAAGAAATTTATACAGAGAAATGGCTTACACAGCTTTAGAAGTAGTTCAGTTCTGGTCAAGTCAGGCTTCTCTGGTCTCATGTAGCTGTAACAGGTGACTCACAGGAAGCAGGATGATAAAGCAGGCATGGCCCACAGGCCGAAAGAAGCAGAGGTCAATGACATTGAAGTTAGTCAAAGAATCTGCTAGCAGCAGTCTGCTCGACTGCTGGAATCGGCAGACAGTGCAACAGGAAATCAATGAACCAGATACAGGACCCAGACCCAGCAGACGGAAAAGGACCAAGGACACTGAGCCTGTTCAGTATCTCTCTTACACAAGACACCACACTCACAAGGAGGTGTCAGCAGGCTGCAACCTGAATGATAGGTTGGCCTCCACCCCTTCCTCAGCCAACAGTGCTGTAATTACTTGTTGTAATTCCTAAGCACCACAAGTCTAACACATGCAAAGAAATATGAGGGGGCTAAAAGAATTTTGTGGAAATTTAAAGATATTTTTGGAGGGAAGGTGGAGTAGAAAGGAGGAACCGGTTATAAGGATCTACATATAACCTCTTCCCGGGGGTATAGACAACAGGGAAGTGGGCAAAGGGAAACTACAGACCATGGGTGATATGACAAAATAATAATAATTTATAAATTATCGAGGGCTCACGAGGGAGAGGGTATAGAGGGGAAACTGGAGATCTAGTTCCCAGGGCTTAAGTAGAAAGAAAATGCTTTGAGAACGATGGCAACAAATGCACAAATGTGCTTTGCATACAATGAATGTATGTATGAATTGTGATGAGCGTTGTGTGAGCCCCCAAGAAAATGATTTTTTTAAGTGAACATCAAGGGGGAAAAAGTGAACATTAGGAAAAAACATAATTTTAAAATTATCTTTCAATTACACTGTCATGAACTTTTTGAAGCTCCTTCGCATTATAGAAAAAAAAAAGCTCCAAAATAATTCCCTTTATGTATCAATCTGGATGTGGGATGTCATTGTTTCTTCAGGACTTTCAAAGACAAGCCTTCTTTGGGTTCCTCACTGTAATGCAGAGGGGTCTCAGAGTCCAGAAGAGTTCAGAGAACACTGACCCACAAAGTTATAACAGTTGCTGAAAATAGTCTTTGAAGGATGCTATCTGAATATAGCTCTTTATATAGCTTATCTCCTATCAATTATACATCAAGAAAATTAAATATTAAAAAAATATATTTCCACAAACCACTTTCAGTGTGAATTAAAGCCACAGAATATCCAGAGCAAGAATAAAACCTTAGGGTTGGTGAAGCATTTCAACTTGACTTAAAGAGCTGCAGCAACACAAAACCCTGCCCATACAGTGAATGTCCCACAATGCAAGTAACTGGCGGCTTAACACAGGGTTAGTCCAGAAGGCCTAATGCTGCGTTTAGTCAAGATGCTTCTTCCTATGACGTGCGTGGTTGTCCTCTAGCTAGTGATCCGGACAATTTCATAAACCTTTTGTTTAATAAGGGTCCCTGGTCTGGCATCAGAACCAGGAGTGAAGAAATGAAACCTGGGGCACACATGAAGCATCTTTTCTAATATAAAACTAGAGCATGCATGTTACAAAACACCGGAGGAGTAACAATGCTGACTGAAAAAAAGAAAAGAGAAGAAAAGGTCACATTCTGCAATACGTTTTTATGCAATCCCCGATGTGCCTTTATTTTGCTCGTCATTAAATCGGGTGGAGAGCTACATTTAAAAAGCATTAGCAAAAAACGAAATGATAAGTTATACTAAAATACCCCTGGATTACTGAAGAAATTGTGTGGGAGCCCTGTCTGACCTCCTCTGTCTATAAAAAGGAGCAGGAGACTCCATCCCCACACCCAGCCCAAGGCCAACAGCTACAAGGACCAGGACAGTCACGCTCTCACCTTGCAACTTCCTGTCCTCGACTCAGACCTACAACCCCTTCTCCCCACCCAGCATTCTACCCTGTTGGGATACATGTCACAAGGACCCCACGGAACTCGCAGACAATGCTCAGGATGATGGGAGCTTATTAGTGAATTAAGAGACGAGCACAAAGCATGAAGGATGTCGTCATTTGTCCAAGAACACTTCTCAGTCAGATCCAAGACTCTCTCAACTTCTCAGTCTGTCAGTCATTGGCAGGCTTGGCTTCTGCCTCTGTGGGTGGGGAACCATGCCTGCTACTCTCCCCCCAGACTCTGGTCTCAACAGAGCAGTGCCTGCTGCTCCCACCTTGAGGGCAGATATCTCCTATCACCCACTGGTGGATGGTTTCTTCTTGCTTGTCCTGGGATTCTTCCTTCCTGCTTCTCAGGTAACTTTCTTAAACCTCTGGAAGAATTGACAAATCCCCAATGTAGACTCCTCTACAGCCTATTTGCATAGCCCAGCCCCTCATTTGGTGGCGGTTATTGAGCATGGGATAGCAGCGCCTTTTGTAAACAATTTTAACTCCTCACAATTACACATATCATTTGAAAGGAATCTGGAAGCCTGCCTTCTCTGTCTTCTTAGCACAAGAAAATTTGAGAAAATTGATTTTAAAGAAATGAATACTGCTTCCTATTTATTTACTTTTTATTGCAGTCTGGGTGAAAATTTACAAAACAAATCGGCTTTCCATTAAAAAATTCACACATATTTTATCTGTGAGATTCGGAGTATCTTAAGCCACTTAACACTCTTCCTCTTTTTCCCCTGTGGTTCCCACATCTCTTCTCAGTTGTCCCCCATCCTTATCTGCTTCTGAGCTTTAATCCTGGGCAAATCTTGCACTAGGATCCATTTGCTGCTTATTTTTCTAGGCCTTACTTCCTTGGCATTATTTTTTCACCTTATGGGTCTTTCTATTATTTGTCTGAAAACTGAGCCCTGAGGAGCAGTTTGAAGTTGCTAAAGGAATTTGACTAAGGGCCAAATCGCAAATATTAACATCAATCTCCATCAAACCAATGAGCCTGATGTTTTACATGATTTTGAAATTTGTGTCACATTTTTTTTAATCTCACTCCTTGCAAACCTCACATGAAGGTTCCTTTCCATGTGCTCAGCAGTGGGGTTCAGGCTCCATCTCGTTTTTCTGTTCTCAGAAGAGTCACAAACACTGGGGTTTTCATGGCCCATTAGTCCTTTGATTAATTGTTTCCCTGTGTCTTTGAAGTTCTTCATTCTTTGTTGCTCCAAACAAGAACAAACCAATTGTTGCATCCTAGATCATCACAAAATTTGAATACTCCAGCCCCTATTAAAGTAGCAGGTCTGTGGATTATGTTATGGCAATTGGCACATATCTCCTCCCAAGAACCTGGACCTCCAAATCCTGTAACTCATTCCCTCAAGGTGTCTTGTTATGTAAAAGTTTTCACAACTTTCCCACTCTATGTTCAACTATATTCATGAATATATTTACAGCACTATAAATAAAATATGGAAAAACTTCTGTTAAATTTATATATGTAGATAGATGATATAGATATAGGTATAGATAGATAGCTATAGATGGGAGAGATAGAGATAGATTAATTGGTATCTTCCCACTGGCCTTCCAACTCCTGCATAGCTTGTGTGTTTATGTGTCTACTTGTAAATTAATATATTGTTATGGAAGAACTGTGTGTGTAACAGTGTGATAGAGTTTATATCCACTAGACACTTCTGGATAAAAAGTTAGGGGTGGAGACCCACCTATCAAT
>PVJH01025197.1:0-31891 GCA_004026705.1 Nesogale talazaci
GTAGCAGCTGTAAGAGTCCCCAATAAAATTTTTTTAAGAATGTAAAAAAATAAAAAAACTGATAGCCAAAACACTTGGGTAATTTGGTTTAAAAAATCTGGTATTTAATGTGTTAATAGAACAAAGTGTTCTTGCATTGAGGAAGTACTTGAGTGAAGTTCCAATGCCCATCTGCTGTCTTAATACTAATCTTATATGCGTATGCAGATAGATCTATTTTCTCATCATCATATATAAATATATTCACCTCTGTACATGCCTGTATTTAGATCTCTATAAATGCTCTTTACCTCCCAGTTCTTCATCTATTTCCTCTTATTTTCCTCTCGTCCCCCTATCATGCTCAGGCTGCATTTGGGATTTAGTGTTTAATCTCTAATTACATTACTCTTGATCAATCCCTATCAGGTCTCTCACATCCAGCTTGTCACTGATTTTTTAATCACTTGTTCTGTTATCCCTGGACTGGTCAAAACCATCACCTTTCATTGTCCTGCCCATCTCCCACATCTTCCTCCCTCCCCCAATGGAACCATTAATCCCATTGTTTTCTCCTCCAGATGGTTCATCCAGCCTAACTTATCTAGATAGACTTGTAGTGATAACAATATGTACAAAAAAACCCAAGGCATCCTAATATGAAGACACCAAAAAAAAAACAAAACAAGGATAACAACAACAACAACAACAAGAACGTGTCCATAAAAATATATAAATAAGGGTTGAGCTCTGGTGGTGTAAGTGGTTGAGTGCAGGACTGCAGCTCACGGGCTTGATGGTTCAAATCCAGTGGCGGCTCTCAGGAGTAGCCCTGGGTAGCACCCATGACCACCAGAGGCAGTGATGCCCCCCTCAAAAAAAAGCAAAAACAAACTATATATATATATATATATATATGCTAAAAAATAAAAATAATAAAATAAAAACCTTTAAATAGTTCAAGATCTGTTCATTGACCTCCAGAGTGTCCACTGGTTGAGTCCAATGGGGTGCCACACCCTGGGCCCAAAGTATATCCTTGGCACTGCCTCAGGAACTCCATGGTCTGCTGCACACCCTTAGTGTTTTGCCATGTTGTGGTGGGGTCAAACAGGGTACAATCCAGAATCTGCTTCTCCATTGTTGGCCCTGCAGACTATTGGGTCAGTGAGGGATGTCATGTTTCACAGTAGGGCTGGTCATATGATCCTCCCTGTGTATTGGCCGTTCTGAGTGGGAATATCATCCTGAAGGCTCACTGGGCCAGGATACACTCCATTCTCTGCTCAGTCCCCTTCATTTCTTCTCATGTACTCTGGTTAGGCATGCCCCATTACCCAAGCTGCAGCTTCAATGCTGTCCTCCAAGGCAAACTTCCCTGGGGGGAGAGGCAGCTGTCCATAAAGTTGGGATTGGGGTTGGGTGCTCAGACCCCTCCATTGGCTCCCCTCTCCATGCCGTCATGTTGCATTCACATCCTGGAACACTGGGTTTAAATTTGGTTCCCTTTATTTGTGCTCTGTTGGCTATGCAGAACCATTTAACTGTATGCATCATAAATGTTGAAAACCTTGAGAAGAATGGGAACTCCAGAGCACTTCACTGTTCTCCACTAGCACTTGTACATGGATCAAAATGCAGTAATTTGAACTGAGCAAGGGAAAACTGTGTTGTCTATAATCAGGGATATGCTATTAGGTTGTATCTACCCACCAAATTTATTCAATCTGTGTTGTTTTTAGGTGATATTGAGTGAGCTGTAATCCATAGCTACCCAACTCACAACAGTACAAAACATTGCACATTCGTGACTGTTCTTTACAATTGTTCCTGTGCCTGAACCCCTTAATGCAGGCATGGTGTCGATCTATCTCTTTGAGGGCTTTCCTCTTTTTTTGCCACCCTTCCACGTTACCAAACACAAAGTCCTTTTCCAGGGACTAATCTCTCCTGAAAATATGTTTCAAGTTTTCATGACTTCATTTTATGTCTTTGTCATCCTTATCATTAAAGAGATCTCTGACCTTACTTTTTCCATTTGTTCTTTTAATAGTCCACGATACTTTCAATATTCTTCACCAGCACCACAATTCAATTGCATTGGCTCTTCTGTTTTCTTTATTCAATTTCCAATGTTGCAATGGAGAATACAATAACTTGGGTCAGGCACAACTTAATCATCAAAGTGTTATCCTTGTTCTTCAATATGCTAAAGAGGTTTTGTGCAACAGGTTTGCCTAATGCAATGTGTCTTAAGATCTCTTGATTGGTGCTTCTATCAGTATTGATATGAATCCAAGCACAATGAAATTCTTGAAACTCAACATTTTCTCCATCTAACTTTTATTCCACATGTAACTAAAAGTTTTTGGTCTTTCTTACATTGAGTCTTCCTTTAATTCCGAATATTCATCAGCAAGTGCTTCAAGTCCTCTTCACATTCAACAAGCAAGTCTGTGTCAGTTGCATACCACAAGTTGTCAATAAGCCTTCCTCTAATCCTAATTTCACACTCTTTTTTATATAATCCCTCTTCTCTTATGATTTGTTCAGCCTACAGTTTGAACAAGTGTGATGAGAGGATACAACCTTGACACACACATCTTCTAATTTTAAACATGTTCCCTTGTTCTGTTCAAACAACTGTCTCTTCATCCATCTACTAGTTCCAAATGAGCATAGTGAAGTGTTCTGAAATTTGGATTCTTCTCATGGTTATCCACAAATTACACAGTCAATGAAACACAAGCTTCATTTTAGTATTCTGTGTTTTGAGCCATGATCAATGGGACATCAGCAATAATATTCTTTGCTCATATTGTGTACTGAGTAAATACTCACAGAGCTTGAATATATGAAGAGAATATGGTATCAGGATTGGGAGAAGACTAACTAATAACCTAACATATACAGTTGACACAACCATCCTTGCTAAAAGTGAGGGGAATTCGAAGCACTTACTGATAAAGATCAAAGATGTGGCTTCAGTATGGATTGTGGCTCAATGTAAAGAAGATAGAGACTGGGTCAATAGGTCAAATCATGAAAAATGGAGAAAATGTTGAACTCTTCAAGGTTTTTTCTTCTTTGGATCCTCAATTAATGCTCATAGAAGCAGTGATCAAGAGATGTCTTATATAAGGCAAATCTACTGCATCTACCCACTTTATAGTATTGTACAGCAAAGAAGTTGCTTTGAGGAATAAGGTGCCCCTGACCAAATTCATGGTCTTCTCAATTACCTCATATGCATGTTAAAGTTGGACAGTGAATAAAGAAGACCTAAGAAGAGTGGATGCGCTTGAATTGTGGTGCTGGAGAAGAATATTGAAATTATTATTGACAGCTAAAAGTACACACTGCTATGCCTTAAAAGATGTAATATTAGAGTGCTCATTAAAAGCAATGATTAAGAGAAACATAGTTTGAACATTTTGTGAAGAGAAATCAGTCACTAGAAAAAGACATCCTGCTGGGAAATTGGGACGCCAGTGAAAAAGAGGATGGCCTTCAAAGAGATGACTGACTCAGTTCAGCAAACATGGGCTCAAGCATGAGAACAATTGTCAAGGTGGTGTAGGATGAGGTATTCTTTCATTTTCTTGTGCATGATGTTATCGGTCAGATGCAATTCAACGGCACCTTATAAAAACAACATTTTGCATCTCTATTTTCTTTCTTTTTGAGATGTTGTTATTCTTAGGTGCCACTTTGTTGATTATAATTCATAGCAAACCGAATGTACAAAAGAAAGCAATGTTCTCCAGTCCTTCACATACTCACAATCATTGCTGTATTTGAGTCCATTTCATAAGCTACTGGTAATACATCTGGTTTAAGGTCTCATTATTTTGCACGTTAATTTAAAAAAAAACATGGTGCCCTTTGGTGTAAATATGGTCTTAAATAAATGTTTAAAGTAAAGGAAAAGAAGTGGGTCATATATATGTATGTATATATATACACATACATATATATGTACTGTTTCTTGACCCATTCTTATCTCTTATTATGGTTTGCAACTTGAAATCATTTTGTAAGAGATCAGAATTGTGACCCCTGCATTTTAAAAATTTTACTTATTTATTTATTTTTTTGTTTTTGTTTTTTTGACCCCCAAATTTTTTAAGGTGACATTTGTTTTGGCATATTTTCCACCAGCTGTTATTTTCAGTCTTTGATGTGTTATATTTTTCTAGCCTTTTTCTTTCAATAGTTGAATTCAGACCATTGAATTTAGAGTTATTATGTCCATCTGTGGATTCTTTCTTGGGATCTCATACCTTTTGTATTGAGTGCTTTCCTCCCTCCCTACCTATCAGTGTACAGTGTGGATGTGTATGAGGCTTCATTCTTGCCTTCTTTTCACTGTTTGGCACCATTATCTTGGGAGTTGTTCTTGGTATGGTGACTGCTGGGTGGAGTTTTGTTATGTGGTAGTAGCCTACTTGTGTTCAGTGAATTTTGGTCTTTTGTCCACAGTGAGGTGGGGAGAATTGTATGTAGAGCTGGTTTTCCTTTGATACATTCGTTGAGTTTCTCATTGAGCAGATAGAGAATTCTTGGATTGCCATTGTCCTCCTTGAAATTTTCAAAGTGTTACCCACTCTCCATTCTTCTCCATGGTGTCTGCTGCTTTGTCTTAACATATTCTTATCTGAGTACCTGTATATATAACAGCTTTTTTTCTCTAGCTATTCTCCTGATTTTCTCATTTTCCTCAAATTGAGTAATTTAACTATTATGTGCCTTGGTGAGTTCTTCCTGGGAGTTAGTCTTATTTGTTTCTTCTCTGCTTCCTGAATGATTGTCTGATATTCATGATGTCGGGGAAGTTTCCTTGCAGGTTTTCTCTCGCTACTTTTGCTGTTAATTTCTTCACCGTGTCTTCTTCTGGTATCCAGTATTCGATTATTGTTCCTCTTCATAGCATGAGTCATTGTTCCCAAGTTTTCTTCAGCTTCTTGGATTATTATTTGTTTTTTACTATCTTTCTCATTAGATAAAGTCTGCCTGGTTTCCCTCTAGGTTTCTGGCACAGTGCTTCACTTCATCTAGTTTGTTGATGAGGGCTCTTGCTTCTGTTACTTCATCTTTTAACTCTTGCCATTCATTTTGTGGGGTGTACTTTATCTTCTCTATAGTTTCATCCTTTTTCTGTGTTGTTTCCTTCATATGCTGCATGACTCCAAGCAGCTTTCTGAAGATTTCCTTTTGTGGCAGGTCAAAATTTACTTCTTCTAGGTTCAGAATGTTGCTAGATTCAGAAATTCTTCCTACATATTATTTTGTTTATCTTTTTGTTTTGTTGTTGAGAGGCCATAGGACTGAGTTGCATCTGTGGGAGGGGCTAAGGGGCTGGTGGTGTCTGGTGGCGAGACTTGGTGGTGGGGCAAGTGTGCCTTAAGTCTGAGTCAGACAGGGGAGGATTCTTTGTATTTGGGAACCTAGGGAACAGTGAAGTTTGGAAATGATATGCTGCCTGGGGTACACACAGAGCTGGGGCTGCCTGACAGGTGAAATGTGGGTCCAGGTCCAGAACAGCAAAGGTGTTACAGGTCCAGGTCAGGTGCGTGGGACAGCCATGATTCTGAAAGCAGACTGGCTGGGGAGCAGTAAACGTTTTCTTGGAATTTCAACAGTTTGTTTATGTGAATCAATGTACAAATGAGTTTTAAACATTACTAATTGACATGTCTTTTGGTTTCTTTTAGTCTGTAATTACCCTTTCCTCTTCCTCTCTCTACTGTGGATATATATATATATGTGTGTGTGTATGTATATATGTATATATATATATGGATACTTTGCCCATAGTTTATTATGATAGTCTCTGTTTGATGATTGTATTCTCAATGTTCACAATACAGTTCATAATGTAATGCTTTTGGTCCTTCAATTTCTAGGAAATTGATAAATATAGTCAGAGACTTGACAAGATTTAGGTTTAATTTTCTGTTGTTTTCCTTTTGCCAGGCTATTGTGATCTTTACATCATTCTAAAAGATTTAAGACAATCTATTTTATGTTGATTTATAACCATTGGATTGTTTCTAGATAATATGCTCTTTCAAAAAGAATTTGGTTTGATTTATTATCATATACATGGTAAACTTTTGTCAATATTTTCCCAAATATCTTAAATGTATGTTCGTTGTTCAAATGTTCACAATATTGTATCTTTTTTTAGATCAATCTCAAAAAAATAAATTATTGCTAGATAGCCTAAAAAATGCAAACCAATATCACTGCCATGATGTGACTACTGACTCATGGTAACCTCTAGCAGGCAGGCTAACATTTCCCCTGTGGGTTTTTCAAGATTATAACTCTTTATTGTAGTAAACAGTCTCATCTTTCTCCCAAGGAGTGGCTGCTAGTTTCAAACTGCTGAGCTGGAAATTAACAGCTCAGCAAGTAACTACTGTGCCACCGGTAGGTGTCCTAAATTGCCTTCAAACTTAGTTATCATATATATAATATATATATGTATGTATGTATGTACACTGTCTGGTTCCATGACATACTGTCTGGTTCCATGCCATTCTTATCATTGTTATGTTTGGATCTATTACAGCAAATGTAAAAGTAAATTTTATTGAGGGATTTCATTATATTTTGCTGACCCTCTCCTTTACCAAATATTATTCCTTTACCAAGCATTGGTCTCTCTTGATAAGAGCCTTCATGACATAGTTAAGGCTTGGGTAGCTCATCATAAGGCCAGCAACTGGAAACCACCCACAGCTCTTCAGGCAAAAGATAAGGATTTCTGTGTCTATAATGATTTACAGCCTTGGAAACCAGGGCCATTCTACTCTGCTCAGTAGAGTAACTATAATTTGATATCAACTCAATTGCGGTATGATCTCTCATTAGATGGAATCTCACAACCTCTTTTTAAAGGAGTATTCTGCCTGTATTTCTTGTTGGCAGATTTGTTGGTTCTTTTGGCAGTATATGGTACTTTCAATATTCTTTATCAGGATCACAATTCAAATTCTTCTGTTTCTCTTATTCATGACACAACTTTTGATGGCACATGAGAAACCTGAAAAGAATGAATAAAGTCTTCAAAGAAGAATTGATGCTCTTTCATACATTAATATTATTCTTAAATAAGCAAGATTAGTACAATGTAATAAATTATTAATTTCTTGACTTAATGTGCTATCAATTTTACATCTGATTCCATAAACAATGTTCATAGATCCAAATAAAATAAAGCCATTAACATCAATCATTTCTCCATTTATCACAATATTGTTTCTTGGTGCAGTTATGAGGACTTTTATTTACTTTGAATTTATTTGAAACCCATACCAAATAACGAAGCATTTTATCTTTATTAGTAAATATTTCAACTCTTCTTCATTTTCAGAAAAGGCAAAGTTGTGTCGGTTGAATATTGTAATTTGCTAATATCCTTCCTCCAGATATGATGTTATCTTTTTCTCCATATAGTCCCATTTGTCAGATTATTTGTACAACACACAGATTAAATAATTATGGTGACAAGATAACAACCTTACACAAACCTTTTCTGGATTTAAACCATGCAGCATTTCCTTGTTCTATTCTCCACAATGCATCCTTGTCTATGTACACTTTTCTCAGAATATAATAAAGTGTTCTGGAATTCCTATTATTGGTTTGGCTATGAACTCTGTGACATCAGCAATGCTTTTTCTAATGTCAAATCTGATTCTGAATCCAGCTTGGATTTCTGGAAACTCCCTATCCATCTATTGCACCAAGCTGTTAGGTTATCTTCAAGAAAAAAAAATACCTTCACCTACTAGTATTTCCTGCATTCATTTGGAGCATCTTTTGTGCATTAGCACAAATATGGATTTCTCCTAGTTGTTTGGAATGGTAGCTAGGTTGCATTTTTTTTTTTTGGCTTAGACATGGTAGCATCAAATTAGCTTGTAGAAACATTTTCATTTGATATTCTGTCAATTTCTTGAATTTTCCTTTCTGCTAATATTTTAAATGTGCCATGCACTTGTTTTAAACCATTGATTATTGATCATATGCTGCCTCTTAAAATGGTGAACTAGCCGCTATTTTCCTACAATGACTATATACGTACTTTTTATTTTATTTTGATGATTTTTGCAGCATTTAGTACTTTGCCCAAAATGTCTTTCCACATTTCCACTCAAGGTCTAGATTTTTTTCTTCAGTTTTCTCAGATTGAGGCATACTAAGTGTATTCTTCTCTTTGATTTTCTGATATCAGATCTTTGCACATTTTAATTCATTCTCTCATTCACTTTAGATTCTCTATATCTAATATCATGTTTCAATGTCTCCTTTGACCTAGGGATTGTAATATAAAATAGGGAAAAATTAGCAAAGTGATGAAGGAATAAGTAAGTTGTTCACTTAAAGGAGCTTTTGTGTTAGCAAAGGTCTTTTCTTGCTACCATGTAATGTTACAGTTAAACAGTTAAAAACCACATACTGGCTGAGCACCCGGTGACATAGTGGTTGAGTGTGGAACTGTGTCCCATGGGCCTGGCAGTTCAAATCCAGCAGCAGTAAAGCTGGGTAGTCCCCACGACCACCAGAGGGCAGTGATGCCCTCCCCCAAAACAAAGACAAAACAAACAAAAAAACAAAAAATAAGCCCCCACATACCAACACACCCACAAATGAAAAACCAAAGATGATACCATTGTGGCAAGATAAATCATGATTGAACATTGTATGATGTGGATGATTGTTTGGAAGAACTGAGGCTATCCATGTCAGAACATTAGAACTTTTAACACACTCAAGATAGGATGGACTGTCAAGGCTGGAAGGTGAAACGACCCCCCCCCCTACTTTTTTGAAAAGACATAGAACATGATTTAAAATGGGTGAGTCTCATGCTCTTGCTCATTTTTCTCAGAGTTTCTATTCTTTCCTCAGAGATAGACATTCTTTCCTTCCTACAAGATTCAGCATCCATAGTACAGGCAATTAGTCTACCCCTTTTCCAGTGGTAGCCCATATAGTCTTTGGATCAGTGTCAGTTATTGTATGTATTTTTATTAGTATAAGGTGTAATTGTATTAGTCTAATAAATGGCTTCCCTGCTCTGTTTTCAGCAGCAGAAGGATTTGGTCACTACCAGCATAGTGGCAATTCATTGCCTAGTCCTAGAAGCAGCAGAGTTAACCACATTCTCCTTTGGAGAGGCACCTTCCCAGAAGTGAGCAAATGAGAGGCACAGTTTGTTTCCTATTAACTGGGGTGTCTACAGAATAAGTGGGCTTTCGGTCTGCTTCTCAGCAGCAGCCAATTAACATCTTTTATGCACCCTGAGCTGAGGGCACCAGTGGCCTTTAAATGTGGGCATGTCCTACTTCCTGCAGTATCAGGATAAACAGTAATAAGTACAGGGAATATATTCCAATTACTAGCACAGCTAAAAGTAAATATAAGCAAATACGAGGATACAGGTATTAAATTAGAAAAATGAAACCACAACAAAGACTTTTATTGAGATGATCCCAAGTCAGAAAGACCCTAGAGGACAGGACGGATGTGGGTTTTTGAGATAGTGAGTTTTTAAGATCACAGAGAGTCGTCTCTTTCTCCCCGATTTTAAAGTAGGTAATGCAAAATACTGAAAAATAGATAAACTCACTACCCCCCCAACACACAATGATTTTATTTATATTGCTTCTAACTATTTTTCTAGCTAAATTAAATGTTTTTGCTTGTTCTGAGAACACAAATATTGACCTCCGTTTTCATAAAACTACCATTCTTGTGGAAGATTGGCTGGTAAGCAAGTTCTGGCTTCCTGTGCTCTTGTTCTGTGTGAATGAAGCAAGTCTAGAGTCTGGAAAACAGTTAACTGTACTACAGAGATTCTCCCATTTGCAGCATCACCTAGCGTGCTCAGTAACACATACTTCATGTGTAGAGAAAGTATTTCCTTCTGAAATAAACCTCGAGCAATGATGGAATACTCGAACACCATCTCCTCCCTTTCACAATATGGAATAGATTCATAAGCTTCGTAAATTTGCTCAATTCTATCTAGCTGACCCCAACTCATGGCAACCTTAAAGGACAAACTAGAACTGCCTTTGTGGGTTTTAGAAACAGTAACTCTTTGCTTCTTTAAAATAATTCTATTGGGAGCTTTTACAGTTATCGTAACATTACATAGTGCAGTCACATCAAGCATTATTGTGCAATTGCTGCCACAATCAGTTTCAAAACATTTCCTTCCTTGTTGAACTCCTTGATATCAGTTCATCGCTATTCCCTGCCCTTCCTCCATCCACCCTACCCTTCAGGTACCCTTATTTTTATTTGCCATATTTTGCACCATTGATTCACATCCAATTTTCTTGTTTTCTCCCCTCTAGTAGGGTTATACGGTCATCAGTTATATCACCTCTTCCTTCACTCCACTTTCCTCTTCTCTTGTTCCCTCAGGGAACCATCACCTCTGTTACTGTTTCTGAAATTTTATCTTGACTTTCTTGTATCAAATTATCTTAATTATAAAAATGAATACACACAAGTCTCACATGGTTAATGAGATAGAACAAATGAAAGCCATAATGGTAAGGAGAGGAAATATTTACAAACTAGAGGATAGTTATGTGTTTCATTAGTGCCATATAGCACTTTGGAGTTATCATTCCTTCTCTGTGACCCTTCTGAAAGGACCTGTCCAATTGTCTTACAGGTCAGTTTTGGGTTTCCACTGTAGGAGTAGGAAGTTTCTTCTTTCTCCTGCTGTGCACCTGGTGGTCTCAAACAGCCAACATCGCTCCTTGCATCCCAGAGTTGAAACACTAATCCATGACAACTTCTTGGTAGATGTTATTTTAATTCAGGAAATATTTATGATTGTAACATCGCTACTTTAATTACTTTATGTTGTAGCTGATAATGCCATCAAGTCAGTTCCAACTCATAATTCTCTTATGTATTGCCTAGACCTGCCATTCTCACAACCATTTCTGTTTGAATCTACTGTCGCAATGTGTCTTGTGGACCTTCTTCCTCCTCTTCACTGACTCATTTTCCGTATTTCATTTTACTTTATCAAGTTCTTACGCCCCTTTTCAAGGGACTGATACCTTCTGATATGTCCAAAGTGAGACAATGGCTTGTTCTTCTCGTTTCCATAAGGAAATCTATAACGTATTTTGATACACCCCATATATACTCATATATAAGCTGAGTTTTTCAGTACCTTGCAATGCAATTTTTGTGGTAACATTAGATGCACCAGGTCAGCATTTAAATTAGATATTGGGGTTGGCTTAGACTTGAGTATATCGGGTGCCAGTACCAACATTTTAAAATGTCATTTTCCATATTTCACGTAGTAAATATATGTCAATATGAATTGTTATTTATTCTGCTTCTTTCACAGACAATAAGTTAAAGTTCTAGAGTATTCAATTGTTAAATGAGTCAAAATACCGCATTGAATTAATTTGGAAAAGTCTAAGTAATAGTAGTGGTAAATGCAAAATGTGTTGTCTTACCTTGCTTCAAAGTTGTTTTCATAATATTTAGAATTTTACATCCATATCCATGGTTATTTAGATCAAATAGGGGGAGAAGTTTGGCTTTATAAAAGATTATAACTTTTTAGACTAGTTGCAGTTGAAATAGAAATATAATTATATTTTATTATAAAATAAGTACTGAAAAAATAATGTATGGTTTTGCTTTCTTATTAAAGTCATTTGAATTAGTCAGACAAACAGATTTCACATGCTAGCTGCCATCAATAGCTTTCTGTATAATCAGAAACAGTAGTTGCAATACACAGAGTCAGTTCAAATCTGTATTGTAAATGGGAAAATAATCAAGTTCTTAGAAAGACTTCTTAATGAATGTTAGTTCTTTTTAAAAATGCAGGTATTTATTTATCAAACATCAAACAAAAGCAACCGCTGTACTGCCATCGACAGATGTGGTGTCACAGAAACCCTGTAGAAGATGGTAGAGCTGTCTATTTCGCTTTTGAGACGGCAGCTGATGACAGATGTAGTAAGCCTTGTCTTTCTCCCTCAGAATGATTGGTGGCTTCGAACTGGAGACCTTGTGGATGACAGTCCAACTTGTTCCCACCATGCCTCCAGGACCCATTCACATTTATTTCCAGAGTCCAGAAATGGCAACTAAGCATTCAAACTTTCTAGAGTTGTATTTACTGTTGTTGTATGCATGTTTCTCTCTTTTTTAAAAAATATAATTGCCTTCCCCTCCCTTTTCTGGTTGATACCAGAGTACAATCCCAGTCAAATTGAAATGATGAGAATTTACCTATCTCAAACCACCCCTGTTCCTCATACAATCTATTTCAGAGACAAAGCAAATTATGCAATTCTTGGACTTTGAACAATGGAAAATCCACATAAGATAGTTTAATTAGGGGTCAAAAAATGTCCACTAACAAATGAGAACTGGTTCTACTGAATAAGCTATGTAGAGTTTTAGGTGGTAGTTGTCAGAAATGTATGTCTTCACCTGAAAGAATCAATGACTAGCTTCTAAGGAGCTAACGTGGTGCATGGGGTTCACAAGCTTGTCTGCAGGTAATGATTTGGTTGTCTGCAATTGCCTTTTGCTCCGCATTCTTGTTTTCTTGATCCATTGTTAAAGGTGCAAAATCTTTCTGCCAGTCGAAGTAACATCCTTTAGCATTATAAATATAGCTTAATTAACATCAATTTTTTCAGACCAGAGGATCTGCATAAAAAATTAAATGCAAGGCTACTAGTTTTGTAGTTTGTTACATGGCAGTGAATCAATGACCTAGTTTTTGAGTCAGGTTTACTTTATTTTATATTATCTGAATCCGATATGAAAATAATATAGATGCAAATAGATTTCACGAGTCGATTATTTAAAACTAAGAAAAGAAGATTTCTTACAAAGTCAAATTTGGGCTACGATGTGACCTGTAACTTTACTTCTCTACTTGTGTTTCCTACTGTGGTGGCTTGCATGCTGCTGTGATGGCAGAAGCAAAGCTGCTAGTATTTCGAGTGATGAGGTTCTCCCAAGATGCATAGGTATAAGCAGAGTTTCCTGTTTAAGAACAGAATAGGCCTGTGAGATCATGAGGTGCTGAAACTATCAGGTATCAAAGACCAAAAATCAAAATCAATGGACCAATTCACTCCTGATATCGCTGATGACAAATGGATACAAAGGCAAACAGAGTAGAAGAAACGATGGTACCCAGCTAACAAATGATTGAATGCCTGGAATCTCAAAGACTTGAAGATAATTGAGTCACCATTCAGTGCAGAAACAGCAAAGTCCACATGGAGAAAGCACACCAGCATGTGTGATTAAGAGGGGCCGAAGGGAGCAGGTATCGAGCACCAAAGAACAAGAATCACATTTCATTACAAAGAAGGAGAAGAGCTGGGTGGGGACCTAAGGCCCACTGGTAGTCGCCCTTTACAGGGGAGTCACGGGGAGGAGACAGACCAGTCAAGGGTACAGCCAAGCAGTGATGATGCATACAAGTTTCCTCTAGTTCCTGAAGCCTTCCTCCCCATGCCCCAACCATCATGGTCCCAACTCTACCTTGCAAATCCAGATGGACTGGAGAAGTCACACTGGCATAGAGGGGAGTTGGAGATATGGGGAAACCAGGATGGATGGGCCTCTTCGGGCCAATGGTTAAATTGAAGATATTGGAAGGTTGGAGAGAAGATGGGGTAGAGAGACGGAACCAACAGCTAGGATATACACACAAGCTCCTATTTGAAGGACGGGCATCAAAGGAGTGGGTTGGGGGAGAGGTCGAGCAGTGTAAGATATGACAGATCAATAACAATGTATAAAGTATTGAGGGTTGATGGGGAGGAGAGACCAGGGGAAGAGGGGAAGGAATGGGGCACAAGAGAAAAGGTGGACAATTGGAGAACAATAATAGAAGTGGACATGTGAGGGTACTTGACACAGTATGCTTATTTATATATTGTGAAAAATGATGTATGAGCCCCCAATAAGATGATTTAAAATTTAAAAAATGAATAGAATAGGAAGGAAGACTAGTTCATCCATGTGTGAGGGATTAGCCAACAAAAGTTATGTAACTAACAGCAAGATATGGTGCCAGAAGAGAAGCCCCTCAGGTTCAAGGCATTCAGATAGAAGTGGGGAAGAGATGCCTCCTTGAAGTAGAATGAAATTTAATGAAATGCTTAGAGCAAAGCTTTCAGGAATTAAATTAGCCAACAAGGCATGATACAAAATGAGAATGAACAGTTGTGAATATTGCTTAGTAAACCAAACATGGAATATATGAGATTTTAATCTAGAAAAATTGAAGTTGTCAATAATAAAATGCAACACATATAGGCCAATCTACTAAGTATTATTGAACTGAAATGGATTGGCACTAGTCATGTTGACTCAGCCAGTTAGGTGGTTTATGATGCCAAGAATTAAAACTTCAAGAGGAATGGCATTTCATTTATCCTCAAAAAGAATGTATCAAGATCTGTCTAGAAGTACAATGTTATCAGTGATAGGATATCATTCATTTACCTATAAGGAAAACCAGTTAATACAATTATTACTGAACAGTATACTCCAACTACTAAAGTAAATGATGAAAAAGTAGAAGAATTATACCAAATTTTTAAGACTGGATCAACCAGTGCAATCAAGATGCATTAATTAATTGTTGATGATTGATTAAAATGATTGGAAGCAAATAAGAAGGGTCAGTAATTTGCAAATGCAGCCTTGGTGATAGAAAATGAAGCTTGAGGTCACATGGTAGGATATTTCAAGACCAATGACTCCCTTTTCTTGCAAATACTTTTTCATCAATATAGATGGCAATTATACTTGGACAACTCCAGGATGGAATACACAGGAATCAAAGTGACTTTCTCCACAAGGAAAAAAACAAAAACAAAAACACAGAGAACCTCAATATCAGCAGTCAACACAAGGCCTATTTTTCATAGACTAGTATGTGCAGAGGCTACAATCTTGCCTGTGAGAGCAAAGAGGACCTGCAACAAGGTAGAACCGTCCTCGCCAGTTTTTAAGACTGTGCCTGTTTAAGGGAGTAGAAAGACCTGCCTTTCTCTTGACAAGTGCTGGTGAATTTGAACAGCTGATCCCATCCTATTGTAGACCAACCTGTAACCACTATGCCTCCAGGTCTCCATTGTAAAGCATAAGGTCAGAAAACAAAACAAAACAAAAAAACAACAAAGCACTTCATCAAGACGAATGGACACAATGCATCAAACAATGAGCCCCAACATCGCCAATTAGGAAGAGGTCAGTGGACTGGGCAACGTCTCATTTTGTTGTCATTGGGTCAGCATCAGGCCGAACCGATCTGATGGCATCAAACAACAGTATACCATGCACAAGCCTATATTGACAGCACACTGCGCTGTCATAGCCACTATGGAATAGTCATAGCCACTATTATCTATCTCCAAAGGGAAAGAACCCAAATATTCAATATCAGTGAATGGAAAAATTCGCTGTGTATTTCACCATGTCATACACCACTATATTTTACCATGTCATATACTACTTTTCCCAGCAAAGTGGAAAAAAGACAACTGAAGAGGTTCCCTCTCACTGCTATTGAGTCGTTAACTAAGAGTGACGCTATAGGACAGGGCAGATCTGCCCCTGTGGATTTCTGAGACTGTAACTTCAGGAGTAGAAAGCCCCATTGTTCTCCCATAGAGCAGCAGGCAATTTTGAACTACTGACCTTGCAGTTAGCAGACCCACTCATAACTACTACACTATCTTGACTTAAGAGATAGAGACAAGTGAAACCACTGAAGAACAAAGCAAAACAAAGCCATGCCCACTGCCCTTGAGTTGATTTCTACTCTTAATGACCTGATTGGACAGAAAAGTCTTCCTTGAGCAGATGTAACGGTTAGGAGTCCAATGTGGATTGTGCTTTTTCTTGTCACCAGGGTTCCTAAGGGAAATCCAGAGTTTATGAAAATACATTGGTGGTTAGGGTTAGGGTTAAAAAACAAAGGGAAAAAAAGAAAATGCATTAGTCTTGCTTTGGCTGTTCATTATGCACATGTAGAGAATAATCAAACTTAAAGTCATTTAACTCATCTCTTGATGTCTCCGAGTTTGAGTTTGTGAATTTTTAAAAATTAAAGTGCTTTAAAAGTTGATACTTTTTTCCTTTCTTCTGTAAATTTCTGATATAGCAATGCTGAGTAAGCCTCTGCTCAGTTTTTATATTTTCAAGTCCTGGTGGCATGCTTTCTGGCATTACAGCAGAATGCAAAGTACCACAATATAATACACAGACAGACAGGTGGGCTTCATTCTTTTTCTTAAGTTTTAAAAGACTATTATCCTCCTGAGAATTTCTATCATCCTTTCTGAGTTCTTCCTACTACTCTCACAGTTGCTCCATAGACCTGGATATCTTTCTTCAGCTCAGTATCTCCCTTTACCCAGCAGAAGGAAACGCTATCTAAAAAATTACAGGGTTCCTAAATGTAAAGGAAGGGAACCTACACAGAAACGATATCAGATTCCTACGCATTGGGAATTTTCCAATATGAAAGAATTGAAGAAAAATGTCATCTTAAGTTACAGTATTGGAGGCAAAATATTGAACTATATAAGAAGCATCAAAGAAAATATATGTATATATATACCTATATATATTTACTGTTTCTGGAAATAGCACATACTCAAGAACTGTGAAAAAATTAAAAAATAAATAAAAATTAAATAAAAAAAACTGTGGTACTGGAAGAATAAGTCCAAGGTGCATTGAAGACATTACACTTAAAAACAACAACAACAGATTTTCAGAAACAATAGGATGTCAGTGGAGGTGTTCCTACAAATGGGTGCACCCATTGGACTCACTCAAAGGTGTCAAGGAATTTGGAATAGAATTACCTGGTCAACAAGTTTGAATTTACCATGAACTGAAAGAACAAAGTACACCGTTTTAGAATAAGTCCATTCAGATTGTTTATTTAAAAGTGAGGATGGCTAACCTGATAAAAAATAAGCAAAACATGTAATAGCCTCAACGAGGAATGTATTGACACAGTGGTTGCAACAATAGCTTCAAGAACCCAGTCCGGAGAAGCAAGCAATGCTGTAGTTTGTTTTTTCAAAAGTTCTGAGTAACCACCCCCACCAGTGATATTGAAATTTTTATGAATTTCAGAGACCTTAATTTTTCTGGTTCCATTATAAATGTTGCTTAGCAAGAAGTATCCACATTGTTTCAAAATATTTTTGCTCTCATCAGTTTAGTAGCTAGCTATCTCTAGTATACCAAAGTGTTTCAAGGCTCAAGCATACTCTCACCTCTGAAAAATCTGGAGATCAAAAACAGAAACAGCAAGAAACATACCGCTTTTTTCTGTTGGTTACACAAGATAAAAAAAAATCGAGGAAACGAGTATGGAGACAAGTGTTCTGGTTAGATGCCAAGTGGCTGGTACAGACTCAAAGTAACCCTACGTACACTACAGTGAAATAATTTCAAGAGAATCCCACCCTATAGGTTCATGTGAGCAACAGATTTTCTGTATAACTCTATTGATTTGATCTTTTTGCTTGTAATCTCTTTTTTTTTTCAAAACTAGCTTCTGTCCATCTCTTTAAGGTACCCTGGTGGTGTAGTGCTTATAAATTGGGCTGCTAGTCACACAGTCAGCAGTTCAAACCCAGCAGCCTCTCCTCAGGAGAAAGTTTTAGCTCTCTCTCTCTCTCTCTCTCTCTCTCTCTCTGTCTCTCCTTAAGTTTTATTGGCACATAATTTACATAAGATGCACATCAGTAGTCCAATTGTTCAATCATATCAAGGAGAATTATACAATCATTACCATATCAATTTTAGAATATGTCCCCCACCATGGTTAAATCACTTTTAAAATGAGTTGTGCAGTCACGGTGAGTTTTAATACTTCCTCCCAGTTTCTGTCTTCATCCTCCCTCCCCAAATCCCGCACCCCTCCCTATAGCCATTCCCCACCCTCGCATCCCCTATCAACACCTGTGTCAGTTATTATCACTATGCCCCCACTCCTCTTGTGGGTCACTGTTGCTTTTTTATTTTTATGATAACACACAAAAAGAAGAGCATAGACCTCTGGAGATTCTTTGTTATTCATTTTATTTAAAGCAACAATATTGAAAAATCAAATGACCTCCTTTTGTGATAGCCACAAGGCCAGTTTTATATATTACAGTTCTTCTTCCAGGCTTATGGCTTCATTATCCTCAAAAGATGTTTTGAACGTGGCTATAACTCTTTGACTTCTTTTGGCCACAGAAATGTGTGGTAAGGCCATTGGGAATGTAGCTTGTGTTGTGTTGTGTTGTTCCTTCATGCCACATCACTAGCAATGTTATCTCGCAGTCCCAGTGAGAGGAAGCCATGCAGGGGGATGAGAATGAAATGGAGCAAACATGATGGGTGGCACAACTGACATGTATTGTGAGATAACTAGAAAACCTATCCACTTCAGATAATCCCCCCCCCCCCAATCGGTTACTACAGCGTATAGTAAGAACTAGTCCACCTGATACAGTAGAGGGGCATCAGAACACAAGACCGTCAACAAGTTAGACTGACAGTGTGACTGCCATGATGGGCGCCATTGCGTGTGAGCATGCAGAAGACCAGGCAGTGTTCCTTCTGCTGTACATAGACTTTCTACGACTTGGAACCAACGTGATGGCACTAACAACAGCAGCATTCCACAAAAAGTTTTTTTTTTTCCAGCACTCTGAATCTCAACTTGCTATCTCATTGCCTTTTTATGCTTTATTTCTTTGGGTAGTATCAGTAATTAATCACGATTGTTTACACAACTGATCCCTATAGTTAGATACGTGCTGAATAAAGTTTATTATTATGCAGTTTGTCACCTATTTTGAAACAGAATGATAGGTAGGTTAGATTTCTGCTGAAATATCATAAAAGAAGAAATGAAATCTGTATCAGAGCTCAAAATGCATGCACCAAAAGTTCTGCCTTCCATCTAAAAAGTTTATGATATAATAGTGCATGTTTTGTCTTAGGAAGTAGTAGTAGTCAATCTCTTGAATGTAGAAACAGTATCTGTTCATTTCATTTTCCTTAAAAAAATAGGACTGTGAATTACATTGGGCTTCAAAAGGCAGCAAAGCCATAAGTAATGATAGGAGCAGCTAAAGCAAAGAATGATCAATTTGGAAGTGAATCCAAGTGCTGTTTCACAACCTGAAGGTGGAAAATTTGTGGATGAGATTGCTTGTTGTTTAGCTATGACATATTCAACAGTCAGTATGGTTCTAAAATTAATAATAAGTAGAAAGATAGAAAATTCAAGCTGTTAAAAGAGCAACTCCATTGAAAACAATATAGTTAGTCATAATTTCAGAGGAACCAGTATCAATAACATAGCACACTGCTAATGATATGAATTGAGGATTAAGCACAAAGATAAATTACAATGACTACTATGGCAGGAAATGTGTTTGAGATTTTTAAGACATTGCAGGACTAGACTCTAATATAGTGTTCACACCCAGGGGTCCTCCAGCTTTTTAAACAGGGGGGCCAGTTCACTGTCTTTCAGACCTGGAGGGCTGGACTATAGTTAAAAAAAAAACAAAGCAAACAACAACAAAAAAACCTATTAACATCCACTGTGGATCTGGGATGAGTTCACTGCTAAGCAGGACAGCAGCAGTGGCAAAAGCACCTGGGGAACTGAATAAACGTCCTCTGAGGGCTGCATGTGGCCTGCAGGCCATAGGGGGAGGGCTCTTGGTTCACACAATACTCATGCCAGCAGATCTGATTTCATAGGGTGTATCACATGTAAGTAAAATTTTGCTGAACATCATCTAATAATGGCTGCAGCAATTGACAGGAAGCAACCGTTGACAGTAAGGCTGGATCAAGACAACAATGAATTACAGGGCCTATCACTGCTGAAGTCAAATGGATCTTGGGTATAGCAGAGAACAGAGAAAGATTTTTATTTGTGTTAGACTGACTGTTTAAAGGCATGTGGATTATAACAAACAATGGGTAGTCCTGAGACTAACAGAAATTCCAGACACTTCACTGTGTTCATTTGGAACCTGGACAAGAGGCAAGTGCGTGAGCAGATTAAGGGTATACGGTGTGATTTAAAAGCAAGAAATATATATTTTAAAAAAGATTTTGAAAATAGCGGGAAAGATGTGTGTCAGGATATGTTCTCGCACCATACTTAATCAGTATGCTGAGCAAATAATCAGACTAGATGGAATATGACAATAACAGCAACAATCACAGACTTTAAATGACACATGCCTCTTTTCCTAAATACTCACACATGTAAGTTACTGGAGTAGAAGCAAAGGGAAGTTAACATTTCAGGGTACTTCTCTATGACAGGAATTTCACTTCCTTCAGGTTATCATTGTCTTCAACAGTACATCCCCACTTATCTGTCACTTTGTTGTGCTGAAATAGTCTGTGTACTGCTCTAGTGTATGAAGCTATGTGATTAGTTTTTTTCCAATCCCAGCAAGCTCACTTAGAATAGATTTCAGCAGGGCTTCAAAAGTGAGAACAGCCTAAGAGGAAGAAAGAAGCTATTCATTTATGAAAATATCAGTCACTGGAAACATTATAAATTGTAGTACCACAATATCTCACACAGTGACTGAAGATGAATCCTTAAAGTTGGAAGAAACTTGAAATGAAACTCGGGAAGAGCTATCTCCCCCAAATACAATAGGCTCTAATGACACAAAAGCAGGACTTTCAAAACCGTCATTTGCAAAAAGAAAACCACCTGTTACTAAGTGGAATGTGACATGATACAAAGTATGGAACTAAGAAAAATGGGATAGCATTAATAGTGAAATAAAATATAAAATTGTTATCCTAGGTATTGGCAAACTGAAATAAACTCTTATTGGCCATTTTGAATCAGACAAGTACATGGTTTGTTCTGCAAGGAATGAAGACTTCAAGATAAACGACACCACTTTAATTATCATAGAGAACATGTCATGATCTGTCATGAAGTGAGAGGTCCTGGTCTTGGGCTGCTACCCACAAATCAATTTTTCGAACTATCCAGCCACATTGTAGGAGAAAATTGAAATTATCTGCTCCTATTTGGATGGAATTTGAGTCAGATTTGAGTGCAGTGAAGAGTGATTTTTGCTTCTTTGTGTTTTTCACTAATATGAAGTATAATGCTTTCTGTGATAGGATAGAATCTATATACCTAAGAGGAAGACCAGTCTGTATTATTCAAGCTTATACATCAATCACTAAAATCATATATAAAGAAATTGAAGAATTCTAACCCTTTCTTCACTGTGCAATTGCTCAAACATACAATCAAAATGCATTGATGGTTATATATTATTGGAATGTGAATGTTTAAAAAGATGGATCAATAGTTGAGAAATACATTCTTGATGGAAACGAAAATTAGGAGATGGTAAGATAAAACTTTGGAAGACTGACAATTCCTTCTTTGAAAGCACTTTGTTATTACAATGTAAATGGATACTCTACATATTGAATACAGAGGGATAAAACTGACTCCATCTGTTGGAAGAGATTAGGAGGAGATCGGCCAAAGCAAGAAGAGAGGCCTGCTATGGAGCAGACCAACACTTACTGATACACAAATTCAAGATGAAAAGGTAGATAATGAACACTATTCCCTTGGAGCTAAAGTATGACACAGAGAATATCTGATTTAAATTTTGAGACTATCTCAGAAATAGATTTTAAGCACTGAGCACTAAAATCAGAAGGTCAGAGATATTGTGGGATTGTGTTAAGAGCAACTTAAATGAAGAAGAAAACAAAAGGTCATGAATAAGACAGGAGGGACCATATTTAATATCCAAAGAACATCGATCAAGAGAAGAAATGAAATAGTATAATGAAGTAATATAATAGCTAGACAGAAGAACTTAAATGTCAACAAAGAGACAGAGCAAACCTTATAAAAAATGTACAAAGAAAATCCAAAGGATAGATCGGCTCAGTACATCTCAATCTGAAATAATTGGAGACAATATCTGATCCTTCCTTTTCAATATTGAAGGATTCTATGAGCAAAATATTGAATGGTGTAGAAAACATCAAACCGAATAGCCAGAATATACAGAGTCACGGTACCAAGAATTGGTAAGCAAAGAGCATATGGTCAGAAACCTGTGGTAAGAAAGGAAGATGTCTAAGCTATGCTGAAGTCATTCATGAAAAAGAAGACTCCAGAAATTGACAGAATGCCAAAGAAAAATTTTCAATAAAATGATCCAGCCCTGGAAGGACTCACTGCTCTATGCCAAGACATTTGGAAGACAGATTCCTGGCCAATTGAGTGGAAGAGATTTATATTTTTGGCCACTTTATAAAAATGTGACCCCAAAGAATGTGGAAAGTATCAACTAATACAGTTAATGTCACATGAAAGAAAAATGTAGCAAGCAATCATTCAAGTATGGTTACAGTAATACATTGACAGGGAGCTGCCCGAGATTCAAGTTGGATTCACAAGTAGCACACGTATCATTTCTGATGTCAGATGTATTTTAGCTTAAAACAGAGGATGACAGATAGATGTTTCCTTGTGTTTAATTAAATATGCAAAAGTATTAGACTGTGTGTATCACAACAAGCTATGTGAAGAACATTGCAAAAAATGTTAATTATAAAACAATTGTGCTCACGAGGAATCTCAACACTGATGAGACAATCTTCCAACAGAACAAGAATATGCTGTGTGGTTTAAAAGTTAAGAATGAGATGTATTCAAGTTGTATCCTTTCAGCATGCTTATTCAATCTGCTTGCTATTAAATAATCCAATAAAAAAGGATTACATGAAAAAGAATTTGTCCTTAGGACTGGAAAAAAGCTTATTAATAACTAATTATAGGCAGATAATGCACCTTACCTACTCATAGTCAATAAGGCTTGGCCCATTCACTGATGAAAATTGAAGATCAAAGATTATAGCCTTCAGTATGGATTACAACTCAATGTAAAGAAAACAAAAAATCTGAGCATTACTCTAATGGACAGCATCACAATCAATGAAGGAAAGGCAGAAAGAGGAAGGATTTCATTTGACCTGCATCTACAATCAATGCTCATGGAAGCAGCAGTCAAGACATTTTTTTAAAGTGTATTGCGCTGGATCAATGTACTGCACAAGACCTACATCATGAGTGAAAGAGAAAACATGTCAGACCAAGTATCAAGATGTGCTAGACTCTGCTCAGGATATTTTTCAATTGCTACATATATTTTGAGCCTTGCATAATAAATAATGAAAGTGAGAAAAGTTAATGCACTTGGAATATGGAGTTGTCAAAGAATAGTGATAGGATAATGCATTTGCAGATGTAGAAGCACATCTATTTAGGAGAAAGTACAGTCAGAATGTTGCTCGGAAGAGAAGATTGGGTGACTTTATTGCATGCAATTTGGACCTTTTATCTGGGGAAACCAGTTCCTGGAAAAAGATATAATCCTCGGTAAATCAAAAGAGCAGGAGAAAAGAGGGTCCAGTGATATGTCTTGCCTCAGGACAGCAGCAATGGACTTACGTATCTCAGTGTGTAAGAAGGCAGCAACTCAAGCAGTGTTTCCTGCGCTTGCACATAGGCTCATGATTAGTCGTTGGGGACTCCAGGCCACCTAGAGATAGCAGCAAGCTATTCATATAAGAACACTATTTCTACTCTTATTAAATAGCCATGTGTTTTTCATTTCCCTACAACACCTGACCACTCCTTGTCTCTCATTGCACTATGGTCACTCCTGCCTTGCTTTTAATACTGAAAGCTGGTATTTCAAAGACCGGAAGGGTCACCCAAAGTAAGCAGCTGTCAGCAGAGCTTACAGCCTGAGACTGTGAAGAAGGAACGGGTGGTCCACGTCAGAAGAATTAGCCATTGAAAACAGTATGAATAATATCAAAATATTGGCAGTCACTCAAAACCTAATGAATAGCCACAGAACATATTGAGAGAGGGACAGAAATGAACCCCTCAGATTGGAAGACACTCAAAATAGGACTTCTCAAAGGAAAGCTGACTTGACTGATGCGGATCGAGTAAAGTTCACAGGAGTAAAGCCTTCTGACCTTCATTGCTGATGGGACATGGCTTTTCACCCTGTGTTCTCCATGTTCCCCACTCACCTTCCTTCTCACCTGCTGGCAACGGCCTGAGGCAGAAGGACCACAGTTAGTTTCTGACCCCTGGGCTTGAGTGGATAATGGCTGGGCTACATTCTTGATGCAATGTTCTCTCAGATGTATATGAGTCACAATGACATTCTGTCTCTAGAAAACTTAGCTTTAACACTGGGCATTTGGTTAAAAATAAAATGATCACAAATGATAAGGCAATAATATTAGAACATTCAATCAAGTACCCCCCTCCCCAAACACCTAAAAAAATAAAATTTAAAAAGTCCCTCATTGCCATCAAGTCAATGCTGACTTATTGTGACCACAGAGGACTGGGTAGAACTGCCCCTGTGGATTTTGGAAACTGTTACTTTTTTCCCCCATGTGCCCAAACTTTATTCAAGAAAAAAATGCTATGATGGTAAACATAAGTCTATTGTCTGTGATTTGTCCCTCGAAAATGTGATATATGATTTCCAAACACATACAACGGTCCCCAACTATATGTACCATGTAGATGAGAAGCTGACGTGTCCATCTTCCAACTTTGTCCCGTCTGTGGTCTGTCTTTGCATCTGCAATAATTGACTGAACAGCGACGATGACTCCATTGAATTTTGTCTGTAGCTCTCTGAGTTCTTCTGTATGCAGCAATCGGAGCATCCAAGCAGCTTCATTAAGAACGGCATCTACTGTGTCAAAACCAAGACTCTGCTTGTCTACAGCAACAGGCGAGCCCTCTCTTATTTGACGAACTTTAGCAACTGCATCCTGCGTCAGGCACTCCTGAACCAAAATTCGAATTGCCTTTAGCATTAGCAGGTAATCGTCATGGCGCCGAATCTGAAGAAGACTAGCCAAAGTCATTACACCAGCCTTGAAATCAGGGTTATTTACATGAAGGTTGACCAGTGGCTCTGCATTTTTAGCTGCATTGTCAGCATTTTTTTTTTTTTGCATTATCAGGAACTGTGTCCTTGTATTTGTCACCATTATCTCTATATTCGAGTGTCACAGCTAAGCCAAGAAGCCAGTCAATTGTTTCTTGTCGATCTTGAATCTTGAAAGGACAGTTAACATCTTTGAGATTCTTTTCTAAGAACTTGGGCCAATCACTGCTGTGGATGTTTCTTAAATTCCCTCTGTCTTCAATCTTGTACTGTCTAATCTTCTGGTCTTCAAGCCACACATTACAATTTCTAAATTCTGTTTCATCTTTGCAGTTGAAGCCGGCAAGGTTGTGGTAGTCGAGGGCCGTCAGCTTACGTCGAAACATGGCCCTGGCTTCCCGCAGGGGGCCCCGCAATGCAGCCTGGAGACAGGAGGCCAAAATTTTTACTTTTTTACAGGATAAGAAAGCAACCTTTTTCTCCTGAAATGTGGCTGGTGATTTCAAACTGCTGACCTGGTGGATAATAATGACTGCTCCACCAGAACTCCTTAAATCAAACACACAGTGTGGTAGTAATTTCTTTTAGAAGCATTAGCATCAGACTAGTCTCAAAGGAATGAAAGTTAAGGATGTCCCACACGTCTAATTCTTCCATGATGCTGTTCTGCTCCATGTCGCTCTTACTCCTCTCTTGAGTTTATTCCCTCACAACCCAGGTCTCTGTGAATAGCGGCAAAACCTCACAGAAACTCATCACATTCTGAAGAAATATCTCTGGTGGTGGTGTGCATGTTCAGTCCCAATCTGACAGGCAGGAAGAGTTGAGCCAAATGTAGGGCCCAGATGCAGAACCCTGAAATGTCCAAAAGTCACTGCAGGTCTTCTTGCTTCTCCTCCAAATCTGTCTGGATATAAGGGTTTGGCTTTCTAGTGTTTGCTGTGTGTTAGAATGTTACAGTGATTCTAGGAAAACAAAAGATGGTGTCTTAAATCTCACTCTCTCCTAAGGTAGGTTTTCGAAGAGGTTGGAAAGAAAACAAAGGTATGACTTGGTCCACTCTCTCTTCAGGTGGAGACTAAGGATGCCCCAAGAACAAAGTGTGTTTGGGTGTCTACTAAAGTCAGATCTTAAATCCTACCTGGAACCTGTTCTTTAATAGTTTAGGGAATGGCCTCTAAAATTGGATGAGTCAAAAATTATAATACATTACATAAGGAATTATAACTAGAAACCCTGTATTAGTCAAGCAGAACTCAGACTCTGCCTCTTCTAGCCATTAACCCATTCATACTTGGACCAGGAGATTGTTCCCTTGATCTGAGCCACCTTGTTACTTTCCCCCACTGCATAATCCATTTTTATTCCTTTACCTTCAGATCTTATGTCTTCTTCCTTGCATTGGTCACTTGTCTGCCTTTGGAAAGAACATCAGGTTCAGCTGTTGTGCTAATCCAAATTGTTAGTGGTGAGACCAGTCTAGCAAGTGCTTCTGCCTTTTGCCATTCCTATTCATGTTAGGTGGGTACAAGACTGTTAATAAGTAGTTAATGGGACACACGTTTTGCCAGATAAGAAGGTACTGTCTGTGCCATCAGGCCCTTGGGAATCCTCACATACATTTTCAGTAGTAAAGTTACAGTCTTTTTCCATATAGCTACATATTACTTCAAGGTATGTCCATCTAATATGTTGTTTCTTGGCCTATTTGTAAAGTGTGTTTCTTTGTCTGAGGAGATATAATGCGATGACCCAGCTTGATGCAGCATCTTTCATTCTAATCCCTTGTTGATGTTGTGAGATATGCAGTGTCCAGTCTAGGATCCACTGTTAATCACCTGATGCTACTGGAATCACTGCTTTTATATAATCCATTTGACAACTATGTCCATGCCCCCCCCCCCTTTCCAGGGAAACTGTCTCAGCCATCTGCAACCTCTATCTTTCTTGGTAGCAGCACAGCAGACGTTACTGGCATTTTGTGCTTCAGAGAGTGTGAAAAGGAAGTCTGTATATTCAACACTCCCTGTATTGCTCTAGAAACCCATGTCCATTCATCTAATGGACTCATTAGGCTATGTCAAGAGAGTGCGCAAACATGACCGTTTACTGATTCTGATCACCCTTTCATCCAGGAAGGGGGTTCTTCTGGTGAGCACATCATACCCTATTGTGATGCATCTGTTACATGTTCTTAGTGCTTTCCATAGACACTTGCCACTCACCAGAGTTCACATCATAATCCATTTTCCCATTTGGCAGGTAGCCAGGTTATTGGCTATCGCCTGTGAATCAGTAAGATTCAAAGATCTGCACTCTTGCCCTCATCCAATCATTGCCTCATGGCTAGTAAAGCTCATCGAACTGACCTGTTTTTGCTTTCTTCAAACAAGATATTTCCCTTGGTTGGTCTTAAGGCAGTGTTTTAGTCCAGATAGACTAAAGAAACAAATTCTTAGGTTTCAGAAATCATTGTTGTGGTTATAAGAAAAAAGAAGAAGAGAGAGGGAGAAAGGCAGAGAGGAAAGAAGGAAAAAGGGAAGGAAGAGGAAGAAGGGAAGAAATGTCCTATTCTGTAAAGATACATCCTAATATATTTCTAAATGAAAATAAATGGTATACTACCATAAATTCACTTTGAATTAATTTAAATCAGGGTGGTGATAAAATAGAAGGTATATATAATTCCTGAATTTTATTTTATATGTTTTTGTGTGGTATATATGGATGCAGATATATATGCATATATATGCACACATATTTCCAATTTATTTGGATTTTGCACGCCCAATTCAGCGACATGAATGCATCAAGTGTGTAGCCATCACCACGATGGTTTGTGTAACCATCATCATTACAGCTCAGTGATAGGATTGTTATTAAAGTGCTAGCAGATTGATTCTGATTTAGAACACACCCTGCACCAGAGGATACAACACTCCTGGGTCTTGAACCATCTTCATAGTGACTGTCTTGCTTGTGTCTATTGTTGCAGCCCTGGGTCAATCCATCTTCTTGGGAGTCTGCCTCTTTCTTACCGCCTTTCCACTTACTCAGCATGATTTCCTTTTACTGGGGTGTGTTTTCTCATGCGGTGTGCAGAATATCTGAAACCTGTCTTGCCATTCTACCTTGTAAGGACAATCCTGGCTGTACTTCTCCCAAGAGAGATTTGTTTGTTACTTCACTAATTGGTGGTACTTTCATTATTCTTCACCACTACCATAGTTCAAATGCATAAATTCTTCTCTGTTCTTCCTTCCTAATATTCAAATTCCATATGGAATATGAAGCAAGTGAAAAATATCACTTTGGATCAGACACAACTCCACGTGCTCAAAGTGACACCTTGCTCTTCAAGACTTTAAAGAATTCTCTTGAAGCAGATTGGCCCTTACGCAACAGGTCACTTGAACACCTGACTATTATTTCTATGAGTATTCATTGTGGGTTCAAACAGGATGAAATCCTTGAAACCTTCGATCTTTCCTCCATTTTCCATGATGTTAGCTATTGATCCAGGTGTGAGGACTTTGGTTTTCTTTCTTTCTTTCTTTCTCTCTCTCTTTTTTCAGGAAATTCAGTTTCTAACTGGTGTGCCCAGGTGAAAAAAGGCACAGAGTGACCAAGGCCTTCCTGAATGCAAGACTGTCACTTGTCCACGGGGCCACAATGAGGGGTGCATTTGGCTCCACAACCATTCAGGATGAGTGCTTCACCACCACCATGTCCTTAACCTCATCCGCATTAAACTTGGTGAAGCCCCCCTTCTTGGAGCTCTAGATTTCTTGTACCCAGGAAACGTCAACTTGGCCCTGAATAAGACTTCTGTCATGTGCTCCTTCTTTTGAAGCTTGTTACAGATGGACGTGATGACCTGACCAATGTGAAGACTAGCCACTGTGTGTTGGGGTTTGCCAAATGCACCTCACATCCCAGTTGGGAATCCAGGTTGAGGAGAGCAGAACTTAGTCAGGTCAGAGCCATTGAAAAGCAGCAAAGAGATGTCTCCAAGGTCCCTTAAGGCAGCCTATCCACCAAGTATGGTGAGAGAAAACAGCCCCAGGTCATCCCCTTCCTTATTTTAAGCCTTGTTCTAGTTTAAGGACTGCCTCGCCAATCAGGGACAGATTCCACATGAGCACAATTAAGTGTTCTGGAATTCCTGTTCTCCTCAATGCTATCCAGAGCTTAGTAGGATCCACACAGTTGGATTCCTTTACATTTCCTAAACCACATGTAACATCTATCTGGTGTCCTTTCTTTCATGCAAGATCTGACATCAGCATTGCTGCCCCTTGTTCTATATCTTTTTCTGAAAGTGGCTTGACTTTCTGGTAGCTGCCAGTCAATGCACAGCTGCAATTTTTTTTGGTTGTTGTTAAATGAATCACTTTATTGGGGGTTCATACAACTCTCATCACAATCCATACAAACCTCAATTGTATGCAGGCCACATTTACACACTTATTGCCTTCATCACTCTCAAAGCATCTTCCCTCCCTCCAGGCCCCCAGTATCAGCTCCCTATATTACCCTTCCTCCCCCCCTTCCCCTTGAACCCTTAGTAATTTACAAATCATTATTTTTTTCATACTGTACACTGTCCAATGTGTCCCCACACTCGCTTCTTGTTGAATGATTTTCAGCACAGTTTTGGTTGCATATAGTATTAATTATATTTTTCAATAATATCCACATTCTGTGTGGCCACTTTTCTTTTGCATGGGTATAAATATGGATCTCTTCTAGTTCATGTAGTTCTTTCTCTTCCAAATTTCATGGCATTGGTGCTTCCAGTGCCTCATCCGTGTGTTCATACATTTCAGTTAGCTTTACATCAATCCTTGGATCCTGGTTTTTCACTTATGTTTTAGGTTAGGTTAGACTTCTTCCTTCATGTCATAGGTTCTTAATCATATTCTGCCTCTTGAAATGGTTGAATGTATATTCATTTCTTTTTTAATATAGTGACTGCATATTTTTTTCAGCTTCCTTTTTTTTTTTTTTGGTGGGGTGGGGGGTCCTCTGGTGGTCATGGGAGCTATCCAGCACGGCTCCTGAGAGCCACTGCTGGTTTTGAACTGTCAAGCCCGCGGGCTGCAGTCTCGCAATCAACCACTTAAGCCACCAGAGCTCAGCCCCTTTTTTCAGCTTCTATTGGTACTTGTTGACCTCCTCCCTATTTTTCTCATAGAAGTTTTAAATATGGCAACTTCAGGCTTTAGTTCTCTCTTCATTTCATTGAGTTTAAGGTAGGCTGAGTTTGTTTTGCTTTTATGGATTTCTACTCCAAGTCTCTGTATATTTCATCACAGCATGTTGCTGTGTCTTCTACAGCTGCCCTTTGAGATTTTCTGTTCAGCTCTTTAGGCCACTGTCTATTCTAATTTCCTTAACTATTCTACCTTCCTGATCAAGTTTCAAGGTTAATTTAGATGTCCACTTGGTCTTTCCTCTCTTCTGTTTTTTAATGGCCTTTTCCTCTCTCCATATATGATGTTCTTGATGTCATTCCATAGGTGATCACATCTGTATGTAGTGTGCAATGAGTCAGATCTATGTATTCTTGAGAGGGTCTTGGAATTTTGATGTGATAGACTCAAGATTTTCTTTTGGCTCTCATAGATATGTTTCATTTTCCTTAGGTTCGTTCTAAACTTACATAGGGACAATTGGTGGTCTGTTCCAGTCGCCCTCTGCTATCATTTTGGCTGTTGATATTGAACTTCTCCATTGTGTCTTCCCTCACATAAGTTCGATTTGATTTCTGTCTATTCCATCTGAAAAAAATCAACGTTTATATTTGTTTGCTTATCTGTTTGTTTTTGGCTGTTGGTGGGAATTTATCTCTATTTTTTCCTTTCTTACTTTTGATGAATTTCAGTTTTCCTAGATCCATCCTTTGTACATTCCAATTATTAATAGATGTGTCTCCTCAGTGTCAAGCATGGCCCATCAGCAAAGAGTGGAAGCTGTCCTTCACCCATGTCACTGTCCTTCACTGCACCCTGAGAAGTAAGTTCTTCCTCAGTCATATTTGAAGAGCTTTTCAACGGAGGGTCTGATTCATATTCTGGCACTATCTCTGCCAATGTGCTGTTGCTATCTACCAAGGTTTCAATGCCTGGATATGTTCCCATGACTCTTCGTAAAACTTTCCATGGGTCGTTCCTTAAAATGGACTGCTAATCACTTCTTTGTATTTTGTTCTGAATCTGGAGGTTATCCTGAAATCTGTCCACCTTGAGTGATCCTGTTGGGATTTTAAATTCCAATGGCACAGCTTCCAGCATCGCAGCAACACACAAGCCACCACTGTGTGACAAAGTGATAACCAAATGGTGGCAGAGATAAGAAGTGAATTAATTATCTTCAGATCTTTACTTCGTGTCTGGAATTTCATATAACAAAAAGGTAAAAGAAGAAAGGAGGAGAGGAAAAAAGAAAGGGGGGAAGGAAGGAGAAAAGATTTGAACCCCAAACTTTAAGAGCTATAGATGCCTTCAAATACTACACAGAAATAAAATGACAAATAAAGCTAAATGGGAGTAGAGAGAAGGTGATGCATTTTAAAGACAGTAAAAAACATGATACATACAATATTTGCTTAGAAGATTAGAATAAAACAAACTGAAGCCATAATATTATGGAAGAAAATGTACCTTATACACCTGTATAGTGACAAAAATATACAGAATAACTAAAATCAGATATATCCAGTTAAAATGACTGAGATTTACTATTAAGAAAGATACCTTTGGATACTGGGGCCCTACTCAAGTACTCCCTCAATACAGGAACATTTTTTCCTTATAATCCAGCAGTCTGACATG
>PVJH01025198.1:0-31879 GCA_004026705.1 Nesogale talazaci
CCCAGTGACACGTACTGTGGTCGTTCTGTAGTCATTTGTCAATTGAAAAGGATTAAGAGTGAATGGGGAGGAGGCTAGTCTGTCAATCGGGTCATGGTCGATGAGACCTCTGTGTGTGCATGGTCTTCTCCTGAGGATTCTTGGAACATGTGTATTCCTTTTTGGAGGCTGGAGACGCTCTCAGCTCACTCCCTTTGAGACTCTCTACTGACAAGGCTCACTCCCTGTGAGACATTGCAGTTGACATGGAGACCCCTGCCAGCACTGACATGCTTCCCCACCACTGGATTCACAAGACTTTCCACCCACTGATCTGTGATCTTTCTGCATTCAGCGTCATTGCATTTGTGGCATGAATCTGAAGAGGAATTTATACATCGGTATCAGAAATAGGAGCTACTATTGGACTTATGGACTCAATGTAGGCTGGGTGGTTTTCTCAATATTCAGTTGTTCTTGTATTTAAGCCTTTTTCTTTTACGCGTTATGAGTGTCTCTGAATTTTTCTATCTGTGTAGAACAGTGGTTCCCAACCTTCCTAATGCTGCGATCCTTTAATACAGTGACCCCCCCAACCATAAAATTATTTCCATTGTTACTTCACAATTGTAATTTCATTACTGTTGTGAATTGGGCGACCCCTCTCAAAGGGTCATTCCACCCCCAAAGGGGTTGCAATTCACAGGTTGAGAACTGCTGATGTAGAGGAAAGAACGTCATATCAAGAGGTAATTATACATCAAAAATCATCTTGGCCCAGTCCAACTTAAATTCGTGAGTCTCATACTAGTCCATCTGTCCCTCCTCAGGCCCACGTAGCCACATGCAATGATGCAGAATGCAGGAAGATCACAGGCCCATGGATGCAGGGTCCCATGGATGGGAGGTCAGTGGAAACACAGCAGTACACCGGCAGCTCTCAGGGTCAGTGGCAGAGTCCCAGCAAGCCGGAAGGCAAAGGGACAGAAAGAAGGGAGACTCCCAGTCCCCACTGATAAGAAGGCCACACCCCCAGGAAGGCATTACCAGGTTATGACCTGATTGATAGCTTGGATTCCACTCACACACTTTTATACAATCTTCAAGTTGACATAAAATCCTCTCACTCTAGCATGAGGCTGTCTACTATGTTGGTTTTGCTTTAGGGATGAGGGCTTCTCTCCGGCGCCGCAGCAGGCACACATCCCTTCATCAGATATTCGCTCCACTCCTGGAGTGTTTCCCGGCGGTGCGGTGGGTTATGCATGGGGCTACGAAGTGTAAGGTCAACGGTTTGAAACCACCAGTTCTCCATGGGATGAGGGGGCTTTCTACTCCTGTGAAGAGGGACAGTTTTGGAAAACCTATAGGGGCCGTTCTACCCTTTCTTGTAGGATTGAAATGAGTCACAATTGAGTTGATAGCAGTGAGTATGAGTTATTAGTGTGCACCAGTTACCATAGTAGCCGCCGAGCCTGGTGGGATGGACAGAAGGGATAGCGAAGTCACCCTGTAAATGGTAATCAAAATACACATCCATGTGTACAGGGGCTTCTTGGAGGCGTTTTTAAATAGGAAAGATAGAATTGTGCTCAGCATGTGCAGCAAAGGGAGATGGGAAATGGACTCGCATGCTGTCAAGGCTCCGTCTGACTTGTTAGGGGCCATCAAGCCGGTTCTGACCCACAGCAACCCTGTGTACAGCCAAATGAAGGACTGCCAAGTCCTGCACCTTCATTACAGCTGCCCCTATGCCTGTGCCATGGCTGCAATCACAGTGGGTCGGCTCCATCTCCTTGAAGGCCTTCCTTGTTGTCCCTGTCCCCCTCCTCCCCCCGCCCCTCACTTTACTGGGCATAATGTCCTTCTCCGGGGCCTGGCAGCATGTTGAAGGTATGCCTCTAGGAGCCTGCTGGCCATACTTCTTCCAAGACAGATAGGTTTAATCTTTGACCACCATACTTTTAGGGGCAGGGGGTTTGAGGAGAGGGCAGGAGGCTGCTGGGGTGCGCACCCGCCCTATGTCCTAGGAAAGCTGTGTGTGCACAGGGCATGTGGCAGGTGTGGGCATGACGTGATTGCGGTGCGGGGAGGGTGCCTGCGGGGCTGGGACGGCGCCGGCAGAAGCGCAGAGAAAGTTGGAATGAATGGCTCCAGCGATGCCGAAATGTCTAACTTTTCAGAGTCCTGATGCAGGGACTCAAAGAGGCTGCTTCAGCTCATGCTAGGCTCTGCTCAGTCAAGGGAGCTTCATCTTCTGGGAAGTGGATGTCTTCTTTAATTCAGTTCCAGTGGCAAAGCACACGGGGGAAAGAAAGCCCCACCCCCTCACCATTGTGCCTCCAGGGTGGGATCTACTCAGCCCAGGTAAAGACCATCTCACACGGGTGGACGAGGGGACATGAAAAGGAGCTGCCAGGGAGCACCGAAGAGCAGCCAGAGAGCACCCAAGTCTCCCTCCCAGCACTGGGACTCACAATAGAATGTGGGCCTTTCAGCCCTCTCCACTTTGAAGCCCGGCTGAGAGGCAGACTGGGGGCACACGCAGTGCCAGAGAGAGCAGGGCACTGGGCGTGGGCTCCAACAGTTCTTAACTGTGGCTTAGGATGCCTCAGAGCCCAGTTAGTTACACCTGAACGGGTGCCCTTGTTGAAAAGCGGCTTCGACGCTCTGCAATGATTAGTCGCCGACTTACAGCGAGTCTGCAGGACAGAGGCGAGCTGGCCCTGTGTGTTTCTGAGATGGAAGCTCTGCAGGGAGAGAGTGCCTCATCTTTCTTCTGTGGAGCAACTGGTGGTTTTGAACTGTTGACCTGGAAAAGGGGCTGACAGGCTACCATGCTTAGGCACCTTGGAGAATGAGAGGAGAGGCTGGTAGTACAGGCCCTTGGCTTAGCCGCCCTAAGCAGCGTCTTTTAGATCTCCCCAGGAAAGGGTGACCCCATCCTCCCCCATCAGGTTGCCCCTGCAAAAGTTCTCGGTGGTGGGGTAAGCCGTTTGTGCTCCATTACAAACTGGAAGCTCAGTGACTCAGACCTGCCCAGACCTAGAAAGGCCTGGATATCTATTTCCCTGAAGATTACAGCCATGTCTCCATGGCACAGCCACGGCCAGCAGCAGAACAGCCAGGACTGATCCACAGCGGTGGTGGTGTCTGTTCCCTGATCCAGAGGAAGGCTGGGGCTGCCTTGAAGGATCCCGTGCTTGATGCTGCTGGAGCCACTGAGAAGTCCGTGGCGGTGCCTGCTGAAGGCGAGGCCTTCAGAGCCTTGTGGCATGAAGTTAGCATACTTGGTTGCTGATTGGTAAAAACCATCAGTTTGCCCAGGCAAGAAAGATGTGGCAGTCCATAGAGATTTACAGCCTTGGGGCAATTTTCTGTCCTGTGGGCCATGATCCTCAGAAGCCACTTGCTGGCAAAAGGGTCATTTGGGTGCGTTTGTGTTTTAATCGGGTAGGTGTGACTGCCCCGTGGACACTAGCTTCACCTTAGGAGCTGAGCGGGCCACCATCTTTTGAACTTTGACCCTTGGCAGAAAGGATGTTCAGTCCACAGGTCATACTGTTGTCGGGTGCCATTGATTCAGAACCAACCCATAGCGACCCCATCTGTCTCCAACAGAATGAAACACCACCCCAATCTGGCCTTCCTCACAATGCGAGCCATCATTTGACCTCTTGACTGCTGCTTCTATGAGCATGGGTGATGGATCCAAGCCAGACCAAATCCTTTAACAACTCCAGTCTGTCCCCCTCTGGTTACAATGTTGCCTCTAGGTCCTGTTGTGAGATCCATGATTGCAGCCTTGAGCACCAACTGCAGCTCAACATTAAGATGGAAATCCTCTGGTCCTCTTCACTTGCAGCAAGCAAGCTTGTGATATTTGCATATCATTGGTTGTGAACCAGCCTTCCTCCAACCCATATAATAAGGCCTGTGAAATCAACAATACCAACTGACATCACAGGCCTCCACAAAGAGGGGCCTTTCCAGCCATCCCATTAGAAGTGAGTTAATTCAATGTTTGACCAGGTTGACTGGCAAATGATGTTATCAATATCGAAATGGCCCTGGGCAGAAAAAGAAAAGGTTCCACACCCTTGGTGTGTGGAGAGGAAAGGCAGGCAGGCTTATTGTGTGTGGGGAAGCCTCGCTGTGATGCCAAAGGAGGTAAGGTTTCTACACTTACCTCCAGCCAGTCAAATGGCCAGCTCTCCTGGACGTCTAAGTAAAAGGCAGCCTTATGGTTTGAGCCAGCTCTGCTCCACATCCACCGTCCCATCCCGGCTCTGACATTCTGACATCCTGCGGGGGCTCGAGGGTGTTGGCTGCGATGCCAGCAGGTGCACGGGTTTTAGAGGGGCTTTCAGACTAGGAGGAAAGGCTTAGTGATCGGCTGCTGAAAGTGAGCCCAACAAAGACCCTCGGTTTTCTTAATAGAGTCTCTCTCTCTCTCTCTCTCTCTCTCTCTCTCTCTCTCTCTCTCTCTCTTTGAATGACCCTGCTTCCTAGAATGCACATGGCCCCACAAAACACTCGTAGAGGTGCCCTTGTGATGCCAGGATGAAGCATTGAGCTTTGATCTTCAAGGTCAGCAATCTGGACCGAACTACCAACTGCTCCTTGGGAAAAAGACAGGACTTTCCACTCTTGTCCAAAGTTCATCTAGAAAACTCCCCAGGCCGTTCTCTCCAGTTCCCTAGGGTCACCTGGAGTCGTCATCCACTCCAGAGCAGTGGGTTGGGGTTGGGTTTTGTCTCACCAAGCACAGCAACAACAAAAACAGTGCAGGGGAAAGTTCAAAATTGTACCACACAACGTAGCACTTACTTTACACAACTCAATACCAACTGTATGCAGTCATGGGCCAGAGACATGCGTAGAGGTTTGGCATCCTTTGGGCATCTCTGCTGCAGGAAGCATCAGGAGGCCACTGTATCTGGCCTCTGGGAGACTGCTCTCCTAGTGGCTCATGGCCACACGGGCAGCTTTGTGGCCACAAAACAGTTTTGTTGGTTTTTTGTTTGTTTGTTTTTGATATTTTGTGAAGATTTATTTTGTGTTCATCATGCTTAAATCTAATTCCATGGTCATCTATCCAGCTAGTTTTCAGTAGGAAGCAGCACGGTTGTGACCATTACAAATCCTTCAGTTCTTCAAATGTGAGGTTAGATCCTATCCTGTTTTTTAAATTTTATTTTTTGAGAACTCATTTCCATCCACCGTAGCAAAAATCCGACTCTTCACACCTTTCAAAGCACTCCAATGTGCACCACTGAAATGGTTCCAGACACGTCACAGACTCGTCACATCATTTCACCTTCTAATTACTGCCTTCTAATGTCTGCCGTGCCCATGGCCGAAATGTCAGCGCTATCTCCAAGACCTCACAACTGTCCTCATCCTTCCTGGGCAGCTCTCTGAATTCAAGCCTGCCTGGCCACATTGCATCAAGGCTTATTCCAGTTCCTAGAAGACGAGAAATCCAAGCCTGGAAAGCCACCAAGCAGTTTTTCACGCCCCGGATCGTAACGAGAGAATTGTGACTTTACTGAAAAGTGGCTTACAGTGGTTTGTTTCATGTTAGGGAGTCGATTGGGTCTGGCCCTTGGCTTAACATATCTGGTGCCTCGTAATCTCCTCCCATTTAGAATAATTGGAAATCGGTTCTCTGGGTTTGAGCTTTTTGGCAGAGACTTGGAAAAAGTCCTGGGGGTGGGGGGGAAGGCATGCTTTGTACATTGATTTGCCGACCCCGCAACTCTGCTCATTTTGAAGGGAGTAGATGCGGGGAGGGGGCGGGGCTCTGAAAGAGGGACCTGACTTCCCTCCCCATTGGCCCCAGAGCTTCTGAGGATGGACATTCCCTTGAGGCTGGGATCCTCTCTGCTTCCAGAAGTCCTCACTGCCTCCTATTGAGCCATCACAGGGATGGGCTTGGACATAGGGGGAAGCTGATTGTTCCGAGGTGTTGTATGCCACCTTCGTGGCTGCTCATTGGGAAGCTGTGGGGGTGGGGTAGGCTCAGAGATGCATGGCCCTGGGCAGATTGGTCTGGCTGCATCTGGCTAGAGATGTACAGGTGTGCGTGGAGCACAGGGGGCTTGTTGCTTTGCCTCCTCGGCACCTGCTCTGCTCAGGGCTGCCTCCCAGACCCCCACCCCCACTCTCTCTTTCCGCTCAGTCGATATTTGCCAGGGAGAAATGAGTCCACAGGTACCGCCATGTCTTATACTCAGCCAGGCTTATTCTCTCTGTGATCAATGTCGTGTTGGGGCGACAACAAATCTATTTTTAATTCTCTCTTTCCTCCCAGTTCTGGAGGAAAGGGTGAACCCACTCATCCCCACCACCGAGCTCTCCTCCTCCGCCCTCCCTGGAAATGTCAGCTGGATCACAACTTGGCAGGTGCGGCTGCCTCTACATCTGCTTGCAGGGGACTGCAGGGCATCCTGGTGACCTGGTGCTGTCATTGTAGCCCTCTCTAGCATGATGTGGCAAATCTGCTTTGCTCTCTGGTCAAAGGAGTTTCTGCTTCTGCAGACCCAGCCTGGGGAACCACCAGAACTGAGGCTGTGCCCACTGGAGTGATGGTACCAGAACCAGGGAGGATGGCCTTGCTGGGTGTTAGGGGTCCAGGTAGGGTTGGCTTGAGTGTGCTGCACGGCTGGTCCAAGTGGACAGGCGGTGTCAGGGGCCAGCCCAGCCTGAAGGGTGCAGAAGTAGCTCTGGGTCAAGGTCAAGCTCAAGGTCTTCTCTTGCTAGCAGAGTCACCTATGGCCCAAGGAGGACAAACATGTCACAGAGCCCCCTGTCTTGGTCAAGATGGTCTCAGGGTATCTTTCCACACTTTCTTTGTTCCTAGACTCTGGTCCCTGCCTCTAGTGATACCCACTCCCTCCTGCCTCTCTTCAGGACCCTCGTCTTGTTTCTTCCTCCTTTTGGAGGTTTCCTCTCCCTACTCTCTCCCAGCCTCTTGGGGGGAAGGAGTCTGGAGAGTGAGGCACCCTCTTCCTCCTGCATGTAACCACCAACTTTCTCAGGAGAGAGGGCAGGAGAAGGCAGGACTGGATTTCTCCTGTTCTGTGTAGGTGATCTGGGTCTGATTTCTGCCTAAAGCACCTGAGGGTGCCACCACCCATCTGTCCAGGGAGGCCTATGTGGTGCTGTGGTACCGAGCAGGCTATAGGGAGCTTCCAGATTCAGATAGACTAGAAGATGTTTCCTGCACCGCAGACTCTGCCTCTCAGCGATCAGGTAGCAGCCGATCATAGACTTGCCCCAGGGGCAGGAAGCTCCTTCCTTGTGGTAGTGTTTGGCTTTGATTTGAGGGCAGCACACAGCGACCATTTGGGGTGCAGTTACTACCTTTGGGGCTGTGGAAGTGTTAGAAAAACCAGCCTCTAACATATATCATCGGGGTCCAGTAAGTGCAATTGTATAGTGACATATAAGTGAAGATTTTAGTAAAGTCATAGAAAATATGAGAGAGAGAAATAATGAGGGTCAGGCACATTTCATGGGTGCATGCTCACCTCCTGGGTGGTCATGATCCTAAGAGCCAGGTTCATGCACAGATGGACAGGAAGCCGGGAGCCTGAGAGCCCCGGAGAGGCTGGGACCTGAGCCAGCCTGAGTCCGAGGAGGCCGGTACGAGGAAGGGCTCTCTGGTTTATTGGTCACCAACGTTTAAATCTACTTAGGACACGTCACAGGAAGGGGATGTGTAATCGGCATACCCTTGACAGAAAGGGGATGAGCTAGGGGTGTACAAGTAATAGGAAAGGGAGGGACTAGAAGTATACATGTGACAAGAAACAGACTTTAGATTCATTATGGCAACCGACCTTAACTTTGATCATCCTTGGGAAGGCTTGATCTTTGTCTCTCTTACAAGGGAGGACTCGACTGCTATTCTAATCAAAAGGGAGTGGGCCCTAATATGAGTGGGACAGGCCGTGCATCTGATTGCTCTGGGCGGCTGAAAACTCCTAGGGAGAAGAGCTCCTGATTTATGTACATGTGTTGACCTCCAAGTGTAGAGTCATATGCCGTGTGTAGCAAGCGACTTACGTTAGGCATATATTGGGGGGAGACAACTTGGGAGAAATCCGTGTTCCCCACATTGAGGGAACAGAATGATAAAGGCGTTCCTAGTACTTTATTTTATTTATTTATTTTTACACTTGATCTTAGCCAAAAGGCCAAGAAGTGATTTTTTTTTCATCCTGTTTATTAGGGGCTCATAGAACCCTTATCACGATCAATATATGCATCTATTGTATGGAGACCACATTTGTACATTTGTTGCCATCATCCTTCTCAAACATCCTCCTACTTAGACTCTTGGTATCAGCTCCTCGTATTTCCCCTTCCTCCCCCTCCCTTATGAGCCCTTAATAATTTACAAATTATCATTATTTTGTCATATCGTACACCGTCCAATGTGTCCCTTCACCCACTTCCCTGTTGTCCATACCCCAGCGAGAGGTTATATGTAGATCCCTGCAATCGGTTCCCCCTTTCGACTCCACTTTCCCTCCACCCTCCCAGTATCACCGCTGTTCTACAGCCTCAAGTGTCCACTGTTCAAGCTTTCTGCCCCACGAGGCACAGCTGAGGACATATAGAATTCAAGGAAGCCTCCTCGTGTAAAGTGACCAGATTTTAAGCAGGACACCATTGACCAGGGGGAGGCGGGGGTCCTTGATTAAAAATGTGGTCTATTTGAAATAACAAAAAATTTCATAGAAGGCAACAACAGTATTGTAATATATTTATTGTAATTTTAAAATGCCGGGGACATTGTTAAATTGTTTAAACACCGGGATAAAGTCTGGTCACTTTATCCCAGTGCCATCTGCTCAAGGGACCCCCACCGGCAGTGGTACCATGTGGACAGGCCTCCCGGCATCCGGTGTGGGAGGAGGCTGGTGCCGGGGATGGGAGGAGGTGGGAGGTAGGAACAGAACCTTCCAACTGGCAGCGGGGCTGGCCCCCAGCCTGAGTGCTGCCCACATATAAGGAGAACGCGTCCTTCCCCTGCAGGGCCCTTTCCTCAACCTCTCCCTCTCATGAATAACACCTGGGACTCACCGGAATCCCAGGGGGGAGGTACTATTGCTCCTAATTGGTTGTTAGTTGCCCTCAAATGTCAAGTTGGCCTCCCCAGCACAAGGCGCTCCCACTCACAGATACTGAAGGTATTGCCCTCTCGAGGCTGCCCTCCTAAGCCACATTAGCCCAAGGTGGCCCATGGGACTTCCACAGCAGGTTTCATGATGTCGATCCCTCGGGTCAGGCTTCACAGGAAGCTCAGCAGAAACCTAGTCGCCATCCCAGTTGCAGACAAGCCTTCCTAAGCACGAGGCACTCCCCAAACTCCAACCCATACAGAGTCCTAGCAACCCTGCAGGGCAGGCGCTAACTGCCCCTGTGAGTTTCCCACACTGTCACTCTGTGACAGAAGTAGGCAGCCTCCTCTCTCTCCTGAGGAGAGGCTGGTGGTTTTGAACTGCTGCCCTGACAGATTTCAGCTGAGCATGTCGTCATTACGCACATCGGCTGGAAACAGAATGTCATCTCCTAGGTGGAGCTTGAGAGTTCTCCTGCTGACTCTGATGTACCTCTGGGGGTGTAGCGGGTCATGCAGTGAGCTGATTAACCATGAGGTAGGTGTTTGCATCCATAAGCCCCACCTCAGAAGGGAAATGAGACTGTCTCAAGTCTTGGAAATGCACAGGGGGCAGTTCTGTCCTGCTTTATAGGGGTCACCCTGAGTCAGAATTGGCAACGAGTTTGGGTTTGATTGCTTACATCAATGCCCTGGGTTCTCAGTTTACTGGGGTGGGAGTAAAGCAAGGACCAGGAAGATGAAAAAGCTGGCCTAAGATGCACAACAAGGAACAAGGGCAGGGTTTTTAAATCGATGCAGTGAGACGATGCCTGGTGTTGGGCTTCCTGGAACAAAATCCCACACGCAAGACTGGCTGCTCCTCCATGTCCCTCTACAGAGTGGAGGTAAGAACAGCGCCTTTGTGACCCGGGCAGGTGAAATGACGATCCTGTGACTTGTCCAGGAGACCTGTCCACAGCAAACTGCACCTGTACACTCACCGGGATTTCCAGCTCAGACTTGCACTGCTCTGTGCACAACCACTGGCTCCGATAGCTCCTGAAGCCCCCATCCCCTGGCCATACCACCCAAACCCCTCTGGTCTCCTCATTCCTACATCTAGCTGCTGAAGTAGCTGGTAATTCCGGTCCCTGTCCCAGGTCTCGCCTACCCAGGGCTTATCTCTTCCCATTCCCAGTTGCCTGGCATGGACTGGTTGGCCCCATTCAACCCCCTTTGTGTTTTGCAACCCTGCTGCCCCTCATTCTGTGCGAGTGGATGTCTTTTCTGAGCACACATCCAAATATAAAAACACTACATTAAGCAAGAAGCCCAGTTAAGAGTTTTGAGCACAGAATTAAAAATTATAGTTCCCACAGTAACCATCTCTCTTGCTACCAGGCCATATTTAGAACTGTGTTGCTGTACTTCTGGCTGACAAATTTACTGCTATAGTGTGTGTGTGTGTGTGTGTGTGTGTATGAGAGAGAGAGAGAGAGAGAGAGAGAGAGGATAAAACTAACAGGCTGGCTAAGTAACGAGGGTACAGGGGTCCCATCTCCCAGCAGCCTTCTGACTGAAGAGGTCAGCATCCTGGGGGCAGTGCTACCTTCACGGTCCCCCTCTGCCAGGGAAGGCACACCGCATCAGGAATCAATAAAGCCCACTCCACTCCCAGAAGACACTCAGGATGCACTTCATCCTCTGGGACCTGTTGGTGCAGGAACCAAGCAGCCCCAGGTGCACCCCCCCTCTGGACTCAGGTCACCCTGGGTCAAGAGGTTCCCTCCAACCCCTGCTGGAGATGTGAGATTTTGCTCCGCCGGTGTCCAGACATAATTCTGGAGCAGCTGTTTTCAACCTGCTATAGAAGAAGGGCTGCATCTGGCAGAGGAAGTCAGCGACGGATGTCCATTGTGCCGAGGGGGCCAGAAGAACAAACAGGGGAACAGAGGAAGGTCTTCCACGTGATGGATGGAGTGATGCGGGGGCTGCCACATGGCAGGGTTTTGCTTTGTCACGCACAGGGACACTGTGGATCAGAACCAATTCCATGGTCCCTAACATAGCTCCCAGGGGTGGACCCACACACTGCCTGGGGGATTGCAGCAGTGACCTGTCCCATTTTACAGCTGAAGGCATTCGACCCTGTGTTCGTAGCTCCTGACCTTCCAGACCCCTGGATAGACACCGCCCCCAGAGCCTTTGCACCAGACACACACAGTATCAGAAGACTTTTTGGCTCCTTGTCCTAGATTTGGCTCTGCTTGCTTGATGGGGCAAATGGGAATAAAGAGTTTATTTTGACCAAGGGGGTCTAATTGGCCTTGATTAAGAGGGCAAGCATACCCCCCCCAATAAAATGATTAATTTTAAAAAGAAAGGGTATATGCAGGGGATACGAAGGCAATGGACAAAGACCTTGCTCAAGGCCAAAATGCACCTCAACCAACCTCAGCAACTGGGCTCTTTTAAAAACTCCCAAGCAACCTTCTAAGGTACAACTATGAGTGTCTTCCATCCAGAGTGAAGAAGCATGAAGACCCAGACTCCAAGAGGCAATTTGTCCAAAGGATTCATGGCCACATGGTCCCTAGTCTGCCTTAGCATAAGGCCAGAGAGCTAGAGAATGCCACGACTGATCCCTTCTGAGAGGGGTCACCATAGAAGGCCCGGACAGAGTGGGAGGAAGTTGTAATACCCCCAAATACTGTTGAGCTAAGATGTCACATTCATCACAATGCCATCCCATAGAGGCCCCTGGCTATAGCTTACAAGACAAAATAGCAAATGAAAACAAACAACCAGGCAGACTTGTCTATTAGAATCTGGCAGAACTTCCTTGGCTATGGCTCATCGATGTCCATCAAACTTCGACGTGAACCTGAACCCTCTGCCTCAGATCACCTTGCAGCCCAACCGGAGACAGGCCTATCAAGTGAACAGCAGTTCCCATGAGGAATGATCAGGCATAGACGGCTCGAAGGGTATTGTTGGCCCAAAAGCCAGGCTCACAGACAGCGGGAGCAGGAATGGAGATAGGGAAGAAAAAAGAAGAAAGCTGCTCTATTGTGGCATTGCAGCTGTTGTCAAGGAACAAAATGTTTATACATTTGTTTAATGGGAAATGAATTTGTTCTCTTTAAAATTTCACCCAAAGTGCAATAAGATACTGTAATGGATGGATGGATAGGACAGACAGGCTAGCTTAGGAAAATGAGGGATATGGCTGATATCATAAGGAAGCCCTGGCATTGGGTCGGTAGCCACAAGGTGGGCAGTTCAGACTCACTACCTCCACTAGAGAAGAGGAGGCTGAGTGTTCCTGTAAAGATGTAGTCTAGGAAACACTGTGTAGAGTCACTGTGAAATCAGCATTGATTTGATAGCAGTAGATTTGGTCTGGGGTATAATGAAGACCAGGATTGGGGGAGATGTTTTAAGTTCTCCCCTGCCTCCTCCTTCAAGGGAGCCATGTTGGCATCGTGGGTTGCACAATGAGCACGAACTACAAGATGGATAGTTTGAAACCACCAGCCACTCTGTGAGGGAAAGATGAGGTGTTTTATTTCCATAGACCCATAGGGATAGGTCTACCCTGTCCTAAAGGATCACTGGGAGTCTGCATCATCTCAAAGGGATGGAGTTAGTTTTTGGTCCTTCTGGTGGTTCTGGGTTGGACTGCTAACTGCAAGGTTGTCAGTTCAAAACCACCAGCCACTCCATGAGAGAAAGAAAGAGCTTTCTTCTCAGTAAACAACTACAGTCTGGAAAATTCACAAGGGCAGTTCTAGCCTGTCCTCTCGTCATTATCGGTCTGCACCTACTCAATGGCAATGAGTTTGGTTGCGTTTCCCTGCAGTTCCCCTCTTTTACAGCTGGAGGAAGATGTCTAGCTACCAAGGACAGCTCCAGGCAACATCTCTGGAAGGGAGGGCTTAGGCAGGTTTCTGATTGGCTGTGTTGCTATCCTATGTCTATTCCTGGGGCGGGGGAGGGGGGGGGCGGGCCCCAAGTGTTGGGTGCACTATCCTTTGAACACCCCCTCCCCCCATTGTGTGGAGTAGTGACCCTACCAGACGGAGCAGAACTGCCCTAAGGGATTTTTCTTTTTCTTTCTTTCTTTCTTTTTCTTTTCTTTTCTTTTTTTTTTTTTTTTTGCCCTAAGAGGTTTTTCATTTCCTAAGAACTGCAGTCTTTATGGAAGCGGACAGTCTCACCTTTCTGCCATGTAGACTGATGGGTGTGAACTGCTCTCCTCACTTTTTTGACCACAGCTAAGTGCTTAACCACTCTACCACTGAACTCCTTTTGAGGAGAATGGGGAAGTCCAATTAATTGGTCTGTGCCTGCTGCCTCCACCCAAGGCACGTGGAAATCTTTGGTATCGAAGTAACTAAGAGACACAGTAGACATCACCTGACCTCTTGGAGCAGTGAAGTAACAAGTTTAAGCTGAGAAAGTGGGGGACAGGGTGAGTCAGTGGGACTAGGAGTGTATGAATGGGGTCGCAGGGAGAATGGAGTAGAGAGAGAAATAGTGGACTCATATACTTCTTGGCTAACCTTTAGGTAATATGGAAATATTTTTCTTCACCATTGGATATGCTACTGGGGAACTTACCATTATATAGACAGTGGCCCCTAATGAGCTCGTTCCTGAAATGCCACAATGTCTTGCCATCATCTCTCCTTAAATGGGCCATCTTCTGGCTAACAGACAGCAGTCCTCAAGAAGTGATGCATCCCTGGTGGTGTCGTGGTTACGTATTGGCCAGTGATCCACATGGTTGGCAGTTCTAACCCAACAGCAGCTCCTTGGGAGAAAGACGAGGCTTTCCCCTCCTGGGAGCAGTTCTGAGCTCAGAGACTCACGTGGGTCCTGAGAGTCAGCATTAACTCAAGGGCAGTGAGAGATTCGAAAATTAAGTGACACCCCAGACTGTCCGCAAATGAAAGTTTGCAACAGAGACTTCTTGTGTTTTCTCTTCTGCCCCTCTTGGTTCTCAGGTGTGGTATGCCTGTGGGCACCAGGGATGTGAAGGATGTAAATGCCTGTGGGTACCAGGAATGTGAAGGATGTCAATGGAGTCTGGGCTTCATCTTTTAGTCCCTTGCCTTCCCCTTGGCCTTCATGGCTGTGTTCTGGCCATCCTGTTCCCTGTAAACATAACCTTAAGTTGCTGGTGGAAGGAGTTTGCATGCAGAAGGCAGCAGATGTCAGAGAGTGAGGGAGAAGCCTTGTTGAGCAGGCTTTCCTGAGCCCATCCTGCATTCTCAGAGTGTACCATCTGCGATGATTTCTGAGGCCGCTGACTTAAGGGCAAGCACATTGGGTCCTAAATCTTGCTTTGCATCTGATTAAGAAGCTTCTCACTATAAAAATGTTATATGAGCATCTCAGCGTGGTTTAGTCCCAGAACCTCTCCACTCAACTGACTTCATGCCAGAGGACCGCCATCAGGCTAGAATTGTTGTGCTGCTATGAATTCGATGGCTGCCATCACGAGTCATAATACAGACGCCACCTTAGAGCTAGTCCTGACCCCAAACCCCTCGTTTTCATTTGGATTCTTCCTAACATAGTGTGAGACTTCAGCATCAAGCCCCCTAGTGAAGATCCCCAGCTGTCTTGCTGGCATGAGAAGCGGGAGAGGGTAGGTGATTCAACTCTCATCTCCATCACTTTAGTAGCTGTGTGATGCACAGGATGTAGACTATTCTGTGCCTCACCTTCCTCGTCTGTAAAATGGGGATAATAGCAGCATGTATCTTACGATATTACAAGGATGAAATGGATTCGAATAAGGAGTGGCTAGAACAATGCTTACTAGGTAGGAGGACCTCAGCATACGTTGTTGTTGTTGTTGTTGCTGTTGTTGAGTTGGCCGCAATGCATGTGGTACAGAAATGGCTCTGATTGTTTGCAGATCAGATTATTGTGATTGGTGGAGTTTTTATTGAAATGGCTCCAATTGATTGCAGATCGGATTATTGTGATCTGTGGAGTTTTTCTTGGTGAATCTTTGGTAGTTGATCACCAGACCTTTCTTCCAAGTCGCTCTGTGTCTGGAGGTTGTGTTCAGCCCCAGAGCCACTCTTAAGCTTCCACTGATGGAGGGGTGGTAGCTGAGCATGGGGTCCATGTGCTGGAAAGGGAACCTGAGTCTCCCCTGTGGAAGGCAAGATTCCTGCCACTGGGCCACCTCTCTTCACCTGAGTATGTCTCCCTATGGTTACTTATGTTCGTCTTCTCTGCCGTCATCACCATCACAACACTATCACTACCAGTCACACCATCCTCACCCACACCACTGTTGAATGTTCAGAGAGAATCAGAGCTACAAACTTGGGATTGAACTGCGACTCTGATCCCAACTTGATGTGGTTTGTAAGATATTAGCCTTGTGAGCTCCCGTGAGCCAAAAACCTCATGTTTCTGGTGAAGCTTCCTTCTAATACTTAGTAGTCAGCCTGTAGCAGAGAGGAGACACAGTGATTCATTCACTGGCCAGTGTATTCTCACCCAGCACCTGCTGTTTATCAGAGTGTGTTCCTGGGGGAGATGCATGCATTCAAAGATGCATGGTCCCTGATTCCTAAGAGCATGTTGGTTCATGGACATCTCCAGGTGGTACAGTCTGCTGAGTTACTAACTGAAAGGTTAGAGGTTCAAATCCATCAGGAGGTGCTTTAAAAGGAAGAAAAAAACCTAGCAGTAGGCTTCCAAAGAAGAACACAGACATTGAAAGCCCTATGGAAAGCACAATTCTACCCCAACACACAGAACACCGTGCATCAGAGTGGACAACATAGGGTTCTAATGTTTCCTGAGAGTGCTGGGGTGACCAAAGAGGAGTCCTTACAGAATGGTGGAATGGTAGGTTCTAGGAGAGCAGCAGGGCCAGCAAAGGTGAGCTCACATCTGTCAGAGGGAATCGGAGAGGCTCCACATAGGTAATGCTGGCAGAACAAGACTTTCCCATTAGTGGGGGGGGCCAACCTAGGCTTGTGTGATGGGGGAGGTGGTGGGGGGTCCTGGGGAAGGGTGCATGGTGGGCAGTCTGGAAGAAAGGTAGGAGGTCAAGGTTAGATCTCTGGTTCTTTGTCTTGGGCCACATTTCTTGTCGCCATTTTATAATCTCTGTTCCAAAGGGACCCAGTTTCCGCAGACCCCTGAGCTGACATCGGCTGTTTGCATTCCCTGACTTAAATATTGACCTTTGTGCCGCAGTCACGTGAGTGGATGATGAAAGCACAGCACAAGCATTGCATGCATGCTAATAAAGCTGAAAAACAAACAGAGTTGGAGTCAGAAACACGCTCCGGCCAACGTTCCTTATCCTCCCTTCAGGACAATAAGAGGGATCCAAGCAGCATGGAATCCAGATGGCCCATGGCTTGTCGTTCTTACCATGCCCCTCACCCCTGCCAGCAAGAGAGGGTCGAAGCCCTTCACACGCCATCCTTGGCTTTGGCTTGGTGTGGACAGTGTTGCTCCCATGTGCAGCCTTGCCCTGGCCTCCTGTCCTTCTCCAGGCTGCCCACGGGGTCTCACGGTGACCCTCTCTGTTAGAGGAGCACTCTGCTCGCATTGGTCAATGGTTCAGCAATAGACCTTGTCTGGAGGAACTACTAGGTGGGTTCGAACCTTCGATTTCTCCATTAGCCGTCAAGCACAGTCACTGTTGCACCACTCCTCCATCCTTATTAACTCGAGAAAATAGATACAGTGAGCACAGTCTGACTCTAAACATAATAGGCTCATTGCCATCGGGTCATTTCTAACTCTTAAGGACCTGATAGTACAGAATAGCGCTACTCCTGTGAGTTTCCAAGACCGTACAGGTTCCTATTTCTCTTGTAGCGTAGCAAGTAGACTCGAACTGCAGACCTTGAAGTTAGGAGGCCAATACATCATCCATTCTGCCACCAGGGCTCCTTATATACATGATACAAAGAAATCCTCTTGCCGTCAAGTCAACTCCAACTCATTGATTTCCCATCTCATCGTTATGGGAGCAGGCAGCCTCTTCTTTCTCTCAGGTAGGAGCTAGTAGATTTGAACCATCACCCTTGTGATTACCAGCTCAGTGCCTGGCCCATACAAACCATAGCGGTTATTTATAATGTAGAGAAGACTTATTGTACCCAGTGCTTAAAATATTCAGGCAGAGGAACATCGTGGTGGAGTGGTTATGTGTTGTGTTACAAACCGCAAGATCAGCCAAGGCTTTCACTCCTGTAACAGCTACAGTCTTGCAAATCCATTCTAGTCTGTCTTACAGGGTCTCCATGGGCCAAAGTTGACTCCTTAGCACTGAGTTTGGAGAGCTTGTTGTTGCTAGATGTGTTGGGTGCGGCTGCATGGAGAAACAAACCCAGTAGTAGCATTCCTCTATGTATAAGAAAGAACTTTGTGTCAAGAAGTCATGTTATATGAAAAAAGCAATTCATACTACAAGACAATGGGACAGGCATGCACAGAGAGGCTGCATCGTGTATGTGTGTGTGTGTGTGTGTAAAATTCAGGCTGTGGTACAGCACCAATGAAATTCATCACTATCCTCTAGTTCTTTAATATTTCCTCCCCTTAATAATAAGGTTTAGGCTTCACCTCATTCATACTGTTAGACCTACATAGGTTCAGGCATATAAGTCAGATCATTTGATGCAGGAATACCAGGCTGACTCTCCAGAAATAGTCACGGGAGCAATGTTTTCTTTCCCTGAAGATATGGGAAGACTTTGGGGGAGAGGGGCACAGCTGATAGCAACGACGACTGTCTAACTTCATATGGTGGGAGCAAATAACAGAATTGTGATTAAATATGTATATAGAAATATGGTAATAATAGGATTCTACTAATAATATATAGCAAGGGTTCTTGGGAGGGAAGAGTGGGGGAGGGAGAGGAAAGTGGGGAGCTGACATCAAAGAGTTTAAGAAGAAGCAAAATCTTTTGAAACAGATCAGAGTAGCAATTGTTTGACCCGTTTGAATGATAGAATGTTATGACACCTGTAAGACTTCCCAATAAAACGATGAATTAATTTTAAAAAAAGCAAATAAAATGTGGTTTAGAACAAAAACAAAAAAAAGCATCCCAATTCAGTTCAACTCCAGGCCGTGGGTCTGATGTTAGTCAGAGACTTCCTCAGATTCATGTAGCCTCAGGCCAGTGACCCAGAAAGGTGAAGCAGGAACAGGGAGCTCACAGGCTGGTGGCTACAGAATTGAGTGGATACAGGGTGGGTGGGGATATGGCAGGGTGCCTGCCCAGCATCAGCAGCTCACCTGGAGCTTCTCCATCTCCACCCCCAAGGTAGACACAGGGTCCCAGGAAGCAGGGAGGGGGAAGGGGCAGAGAGGAGGAGGAATCCCTAGTTCCTCTCTTATAGAAAGGCCATGCCCACACGGAGGCATCATCAGGCTGTGACCTGATTGACATGTGTGACACGCCTCTACTTCCACATAGGTACTATCAAGTTGACATAACATCACACTGCTACACCAGACAATGTTTGGAAAGGCAGAGGTCTTATATGGGTGTACGTATGTGTGTATGTATATCTGTCTTCACAGTTGTGCTGCAAATTAGTAGACTAGTTTCATATGCATACATATTAAGTATACAACATATATGAAATCTGACTTAACCTTTACTACACCCTACAGAGTTGCTGTCATCAAGTCAATAAGGAGTCACCGTGATCTTGTATAAGACTTCTGAGGCTCTCCCCGCTCCTGCAGATTCACAGCCTCATTGGTCTCTCTTGGATTGACTGGTGGGACAACTGACCTCGCAGTTAGCAGAGGCATTAAACTGGCATTCCAATTTAATTTGGGAGGAAGCTGAGAGGTTTAAGTCACATGCATAAGGACACAGGCTAATAAACTCCCAGGTTTATTAGAAAAGGAAAGCTGCCCCTGAAGTCCTAGCTTCCCACCTTGGGGAAGAGAGCAGACCGACATGTCAACTCCTCTTTTCACAGCTAACCCCTGATGTTAGCTGGTGGCCCACTCCCACCGTCCCCTGTTGGTAGTGTCTTGGGCAGGGTGACAACTGGTTAAAACTTAATATTCAGATCCATGCCTCCACGGCTCTTTGGCAGTTTCAGATATAAATCTACCTGAGAGATGTACAAGTACAAATTATACAATTTGATTTTTAAGTGCTTTTCCCAGCAATATAAATAATGAAGTGTGTTGGAACTGGCAGGTATAGTACATTAAATTGAGTGCAATTAAAACCCTGTGATATTTTTAAATGAACAAGGGGGAAAAAACAAAGTGGGAAGATGGAAAAATCAGAGGTCGTCCCCGCAGCCTCCCCAGCTGCTCCCTGGGATGGGACTGCAGAGCGTCTCGGTAACACTGACGCCCGGAGCCAGAGTACCACCACAGCCAGCTTGAACATACCCAGCACGTCGATTTCCATTCTGCATGTCAGGCACCTGGCCTTTCCCATCTCATCTCCCTTTTGGATTTTGCCTGAGCGCCGCTGATGAGGGGGTTTCTGAGAAGACATCAGAGTCAAAATCTTGACTCCCTTTCTGGACAGTGTCTCAGTGAGACAGACAGCCTTGCGCCAGGAGTCTCTCTGCTTCACACAGAGGAAGAGGAGGAGGAATTGGCCTGCCTCAAGCTCCTGGGTGGGCGTTGTTCTTTACAAAAGCCACCAGGAACTGAGGGAGGGCACAACCTTGAAGGTGGTTTTTCTTTCCTCTCCCAAAGACTTGGTGTTGGGGGGTCTGCCTTCGACCAGAAGTTATTCTCAAACTCAAACCAGAGAGAGCTGCTTCTCAGTCCTCTTTGTCCACACACCACCACCACCACCATCTCCGAGAACGCTCCTCACCCTTCACTGTTCACTGGCTCGCCACACGCCATGTCCTTTCCCAGTGGCAGAGAGTCTGTCTTCATTTGTGAATGCTTCATCACACAGATGCTACACATGGAGAGGATTTAAGGAGAGTCTGTCTCTCATCCTTCTGCCGGCCAAGTCAGGGTCACAGCTGAGTTGATTCCTGCCCCTCAGTAGCCCTGGGTCTTTCTTGATTTCTTCGAGGTCCTTTCTTGGCCTTGGTCTTTCCCTAGCTCTGTCTCTCCCTGGATCTAATCTTCTCTTAGTTGACTCAGAGACTAAAAATTAGATTCAGGACCCGCCGGATTTGGGTCTGATCTAATCGACAGAACAACAAAACAACTCATTTACAAACAGAATTATGCCCATAGCCCCGTCCCCGTTCCATTTGCAACAGAGCCCAGTGTAACTTCATTTTTGGAGACTGACTTCATCGCCTACAGTCCATCCTTTTGGGTGTGGCATTCTTTGGGGGTGGGGGGCAGGGGGTGCCAGATACAGCTTGTCTAAAGACTGCTGTGTAGCAGCCTCGATTTCTAGTCCCTGTAACTAGCTAAATGGCTGCTGCATAGAAGATTATTCACACATTCATTCATCCATTCATTCATAACCTCAGAGAATATTGAACACTTCTCTTGTGTAAGATACTGTTGTATTTACTTTTATTTTTTTTAGAATAGTTTTATTGGCCTGTATGTCATGTACCATGTAATTTAATTAATTTCATTTAATCTGCTAAGACTTTAGAACATTTCTTTTCATACTAGTTGGTAGCTCCTCTTCTCCTGCCATCCTCCCAGATATTCCCCCATCCAGCTCTTGTCTCTGTAGATCTGTATCTAGAATCCTGAATTTCATATACAGCGATATCAGGGGATGATCAATCCTCAGATATACTCACAGTAAGGTTCAACAGGAAGTTGTGCAGCGATAATTATTATTTATTATAGCACCGATATAAAGATCATGAGAGAGAGAGAGAAAAGAACATTATAAGTTACATATGTATCCTTTCATGATACATGCTCACCTCTGCCCTGCTAGGTGGTCCTCGTGGAGAGGGAGACAGGAGAGCGGCAGCCTGGAGGGAGGCATGCTGGAGTGAAGCAGGCTTCTTTTCTATCTTATGTCCCATCCCTCTCCCTCTGTAGCCAAGCCAGGCCCCTAATTCCAGGCAAGGTCATACATCACAGGAGAGGGTTGTCTTAAGGGTTATATGGTGATAAGAGGAGTGGTCTTAGGAATGGCTACATGACTGTGTGAAGAGGGGAATGAGAAGACCAGACCTTGGACATCTGGAGGTAGACAAACAGGTGTCAGATTAGGAGTCTTTGACCATGGTTCTTGAAGCCCTCCCATAATAAGCATCAAAGGAAGGGAGTCATCATTCTAACAGCAGGGGAGTTAGCTCTGCCATGTGACAACACAAAGGTCTCAGATAATTGGGAGCTTCAGAGAGAATAGCTAACTTCCATAACAAATGCTGATAAACAGTTTGCGTAATATTTAGAGTATAATACTTCTGGAAAAGTTCTGTCTTCACCCCACACAGTGAGTCATGCAAAATACAAAATCATGCAAAGCAAGGGAACAATAAAAGACTAATAAAGACTTGCCCCAACATGAAAAACTTCAATCAAAGAGAAAGGAGAAAATACTATATACTGAAATAAGTTTAACATGGGTCAAAAGTGAGATCACATGATAAAGTGTTGCATTTTAACTCAACCACTTCAACTTTACGATGCTCTATGTCTGACAACAAGACTAGGCACATTCTTGAACTATGATCAGGGGAAATTCACTGGAGGCTTAATCCATGTGAGGACCCTGAAGAAGGATTTGGAGCTTGCTACTGTCATCTACAGGCGTCTGCAAAGTAGATGTTCCCTCTGTAAACTCTGATACCATTCCCTTCTTTGGGTTTGGGCTTATGACTTGCAATCCTTGGATCACACGGGCTGGTGTGTTTCTTGCACGTGGATTTAGCTGACACCTCACACACGGTTTCAGACATTGGTTATAGAGCAGTGGGCAAAACAGATTTCCCATTGTGCTCAGGAGGCCTCCATTTTAATGGGGCCAGAGGGACATAACAAAAATAGGTAACATCAAATCACAGTGTGTGTGGCGAGGGGGAAAAAAGCCAGTGATGCAGATGGGCACAGGTCTGGGGAGACTGGTTGAGATTGGGAGTTCAAAGATCTCTCAGAGAGGAGGGCGTTTGGGTAAAGACGTTCTTGTTTGTTGTTGGGTTCTGTTGTGCCCACTCTGTGTGGCACCAGAGAACACCCTCTCCAGGATTTCTTAGGCTGTCCTGCTAGCTCCATGGTTACACATTGGGCTGTTAACTTCAAGGTCAGCAGTTTGAAACTGTCCGCAGCTCCTCGGGAGCTAGATGGCGACTTCTACTCTCCTAAAGAAAGACAGTCTTGGGAACTCACGGGGGAAGTTCTACCCTGTTCCATAGGAGTCAAGGACAGTTTGGTTGTGTTTTTGTTTGTTTGTTTGTTTATCATCTTCCATCTTTACAGGAACAGATTGCCAGGTCTTTTCTTCCATGTCAAGACCTAGGGGGGCGGGGCCTTAGAGCAGGTGATCTCTCAGTTCAGCCACATGCTCAGCCGTTGTGCAGCTGCAAGACTTCATGGGAGCAAGAGAATAAGTTGTGACGGGTTCTCAGCCTTCCTAATGCCGCCGCCCATCCTTTAATACAGTCCCTCATGCTGTAGTGACACCCCCACCCCACTATAAGATTATTTTCTTTGCTACTTCGTAACCGCAATTTTGCCACCATTATAAATTTGGTGACTCCAGGTGGAGAACTGCTGAACTCTGGAGAGATTAGAGTGAAAGAATGTTCTAGAAAGAGAGGGATGCTCAGTTGTATGTTTCTTAAGTGATAATTGATTGATCCCCAGTACACATTTATACAAGGAGGTCTGCTGGCACAGTGCTTGAGTGCATGACCACTAGCTGAATGGTCCGCAGGAACTTGACGGCACATGACATTAGTGAATATACTGGATATTCAATATTTGTCCATGTTTACCTTGTTTATCGACACAGGGAGAAATACTGCTGACTGGGTCTGCAGGTTCTTAGGAAGCCTGTCCGGTTGTATTTCTTTGACCTCTCCCCCCTCTGCATGGAAGGGTCCACATTCTGAAATCTCAAAGCATCTACAACTCAACACCAAGGTCAGAGGGCAGAAGCCATTGGCAGTAGGGAGCCCTGATCTTGCATTAGTTATGTGTTGGTTTCTAACACAAAGTTCTCTGTTTAGAACCCACCAGAATCTCTGCCGGTGAAGAGACCCAGAGATCTGCTCCAGTTAAGATGGCAGCCAAGGAAAGACTCTATGGGGCAGTTTCTGCTCTGTTCTGTGGGGTCACTCTGAGTTAGACTCACTTGTTGGCAGCAGATACATGTATAAAAGATTCAGCTCAGCCTGAGCCCCGGTGGCACAGTGGTTGTGTGTGGGACTGAGGACCGCAGGGTTGGCGGTTCAAATCCAGCAGCAGCTGTCAAGGAGCAAGGCTGGGCTTCCCACTAGTGCAGTGATGGCAAAAAAAAAAATTCAGATCAAGAAGCTGTTTGGGAGAGCAGATCTAGTTTTAAGACATGGTAGGGTGTGTTGGGGTAATTTCCAATAAATCAGAGACTGGATGAGCATACACAGTAGCCTTCTTGCAGAATCTTCTGACACACTTGATCTGAACATCAGCCTGGAAGACTATTTCCTTGGAGGGATTGGAGAGAGTCGACTATACAAAGCCTCAGAGCATGTTCCCATCGATGACTCTTAGACCCTCTGAGCCCTTTCTGACCTTCCTCCTAAGGCAGTGCAGAGGCTGCAAGGCAAGGCTTTGCCTTACAGCCTCTGCACCCAGCAAGCAGTCTCTTGAGCATATCTTGGGCTATGTAACTAGACTGATCCTTCTGAAGATAACCCACTCAGTCCTGGGCAGACAACTCCAAATTGAGCTGGTTGGCTCATGCATATGCATTACCCATCAGGTCTTCCTCTCTGAAAGAAGGGCTGTATGTCTGGGTTTCCATATTTCATCCCTAAAACCAGTGGTACTCCATGCTGCCCATGAGTCTGAGCATCTAGAGGATTCTGTGATTCTAACTTGGCTGGAGGATTGGGAACTGGCTTATTATAGGTAGGTAGGTAAATGGATGGATGGAGAACGTACATATAGAGTTACATAGATATCTAGGTTTCCATTAAAATTTTAAAAGAGCTTTTTTTTCTTACAAAGCTCTAAGTATAATTCTGTTGTACATTCATAACTGGTGCATTGACCTTAATGCATTGACGCTATTCCCCATGGTCCACTGTTTGACTCGAAGTACATGGATGAAACCACCACACATGGCTGTGGAGGGATGTCACCTCTCTTCCCCACTACAGTGTTTAGGCATCGAGAGGCAGACCCTCTCCACCTAGCCTCTTCCTCCCGATCCTCAGGAGCAGCTCTGGTCCACTGGGCAGTGCTCAGATCTGTAGAGGGAATGTCATCATAGGCTGCCTCTTCTCCAGATCTCAGTAGGCCATCAAGAAATGCAGAGATATGTGGGTCAGCTTGGAGAAGCAGGAAAGAGAGAATTAGCAGGCTCCCATGCTAGTGCTGAAAACAGCTTGAGCAGAGACTCACCTTCTCATCTCTTATGGCCCAAAAGGCCAGAGAGACCAAAGATGATGGTAGTGTTTCCCATGCTAGCATCTCCGTGGTAAAATCTGACAAAGAACTCTATGCAAGGTCAGGCATGCTCCTCCTCCCAGTGTCATCTATACGCTTTGAGTGATTACTGATACTGAGTTCTCTATCATTGGTCCAGGTACTTTAACCCCTATCAGAATTTATACAGGAGCCCTGGTGGTGTAGTGGGTTACTCTTTGGGCTGTGATCCACAAGGTTAACAACTTGAAACCACTTGCTGTAACTTGAGAGAAAGACAGGGTTGTTTTGTTTTTTCTGATAGACTGGGTGACTAGAGAAACAAATCCAGAGACACTCATATGTGTGTTAGAGAGAGTTTTATATTTATATTGAGAAAACATCCCAGCCCAGTCCAGATCAAGTCCATAAATCCAATATTAGTCCATATGCCCAACATTAGTCTGTGCATTCCTCTTCAGACTCACACAGCACCCACAAGGATGCCAAGGGCAGCAAGATAACAGGCTGGTGAGTAGGAAGACCTGTGGATACAATGGCCACTGACACATGCATCTCTGACCGCCATCGGCATGACTCCACGTGGCTTGTCAGCAGGAATGTGCAGCGGAGAGAGAGAAGTGTCCTACTTCTTCTGATGGGCAGAATCAAGAGAACGCTTCCAGAATCCTCATCAGAAGGCCACGCCCACAAGGAGGGATCATCAGGCTGGGCCCCGATTGACAGGCTAGACTCAATCGGTCATTCTTTTATCAAGTTACCATGGATTGTGTAAGGGGCTTTTACCCCCATGAAGAGTTAGCATCTTGCACATCCTCAGGGTCCCTTCTTCCCTGTCCTGTAGCATTGCCATGAATTGGCATGAACTCAAAGGCTGTGCTTTTTTATTAGGATTTGTTTTCAATTCCTGGAAGTCAATCAGGAGGCTCCTGTCTGTGTACATATTTCCTCGTACTCTAACCTTTGCAGTGGTAAATAGCCTCTTTTTCCATCTGTGTATATGTAAGGTTAAGTCAGCAAACATGGCTACCAAACCATAGATACCTGTATTGGATAAAAATAGCTAACTGTGAAACTATATATTTTTTCCCACAGAGCTTCTGTCACTTCTGAAGATGGTGTTTCCATTTCTTTAGCCTAAATGTTTATAGGAGTAGACGGTCTCCTCTTTGCCCCTCGGAGCCACTGGTGGTTTTGAACTGCTGACCTTACCATTAGCAGCCCATTGCATAGCTTTCTACACCACCATGACTTCTTTGGGGCAGTTTCACTCTGTCCTACAGGGTCGCTGTCTTTCAGAATTGACTCCATGGCAGTGAGTTTAGTTGCTGTTTGTTTGGTTTTGTTTTTTAACCCTTTCCTGCATTCTTTGATTTATTCCACATAACAATCGTGTTGACATCTTCAAAGGACTCAAATTGTGCTCTTCTTAAATGTTTGAGTTGGGTAAAACCAGAAGCCTGGGTAGGCAAGTTCAGGACTATAGGGCAGGTGCGATAATGTTTGCTCTCCAGTTCTCATTTCCCCTCAGGGTATTCTAGGATATCACTGCTACCCTGAAAGAGAGAACAGGCATATTGTGTTTGAAAATCCCTTAGTCCAACTTTCCTGGCCTTTTCTACAGATGCAATTTTCAATTTCCTTCTTCGTAATAGCCACTGTGATCATTTCTGTGTCCTTCAAGAAAGCCTATCACTGTTATACCTTTGGCCTTCCAGAAAACAGTCACCATAACCTTGTGAGCTGGCCTCTTTGATTACATATTTGACTTGAATATAACTGTGTAGTCTGCGTAGATTAGAAACAAATCCATGGACACACTCATAAGTGTAGAAGGGAAAGGTTTATTTACAAGAGCAACTGAATTGAGAAAACATCCCAAGCCAGTTCAGTTCGAGGCCCAAGTCTGATTTCAGCCCATAAGTCCCATACCGATCTCTAAAGTTCTTATCAAATTAATGAGGCATGTACAATGATGTCAAATTCAGGACGATCACAAGCAAGTGGGTATAAAGTCTTTGGATCCAGTGGCGTTGTGAGCATCTCAGCAGGGGTCTCGACATGGCTTTTCCCACTTCAGAAGTCTGGTTCCATCAGGGTAAGTCCATGTGGCTTCTCCTCCGAGAGGTCTCACAGGGAGTCAGTCATCTTGTCATTAAAGCATCTCCAAGGGAGTAAGAGAGAGTGTCTCCTGCTTCGAAGAAGGAAGTATCATATGTCCCAGAATTCTCAGGAGAAGGCCATACCTTCACAGAGGTCTCATTGGCTATCTCCAGATTGACAGGCTAGACCCCACCCCTACATTTTTCATCCTCAAATTGATATCAGAATAGGTGACTGCCTCACAGAACCTCTCAAGAGCCACTGTTTGGATTGGGCCTATTTGGGGGCAGAGGGGTTTCATGTTGGACTTCAAACTGCACGGACACAGTTTGAAATCTCTAGCTGCTCCTCAGGAGAAAAACGAGGCTTTCTCCTCAGGTAAAGAATTACAGTCTGAGAAACTTACAGGGGTGGTTCGACCTGGTCTGATAGTCTCTAGAGTTGGCATCTACTCGATGAAAGTGAGCTCGGTTTTGCTTTCTTAAGGAGATTAAGTCTATTGCTGAGAGAACATCTCTGTCGTTGTACATTGATCACAGAGACATATTTAAATGGGTTTTGAATAAACCTGTGGATGCATGAAATGGAACCCTAGAGTCATACCTGGAGGAGGAAGGAAGGAGGACAGAGAACAAGACGGAAGACCCTCAAGCAGAGGGATGGGCACAGTGGCCTCCGCCCTGAGCTCATGCCTCACAGTTCCAAGGCAGCTGCTGGACAGGTGGCTGGGACGGCCCCTCACAAGAGCAGCCTCCCTTTGCACACAATAAGAACAGCCCTCCCCGCTCGGGTATTTTTACAAATCGGCTTTTTCATCTGCGGGGTTATTTTTATCACTTTCATTTGGTTTCTCTCCAAGTCCTCTAGATTCTTCCGAATTGAGTCAATAACATCCCATATTTTTTGAAGTTTTTTTTTTTTTTTAATTCCAGCTTGGCTTCTTGCTTCTCCAATCTGTCGACTGTTTCTCTCCAAACCTGGGTCTCAGTCATCTTTCCCCTCATCCTCCATTCTTATCGGATTTGCCCGGATCCTTTCCCTCTTTCTCCCGCTTTGCCTGCTCCCTCACAACCCGTCCCCCCTTGGCCTTTTCCATTGCACTAGGGGGACTCCTGTGACTCACTCCTTGACCTTTAAGGTGCTTCTTCCTTGATGTTTGGACCAACACAGAGTACGAACTCTGGGTCCAGAACCGGAGAGGTGGGTAGCCCCAGGCTAGGGCCGGCATGTGGCTGGCAGATCCATTCATGAAGGGGCACCAGCACCCAGGACTCAGCAGAAAATCCCAGTTGGCGAAGTGGGAGTTGAGCTGGGCACTTCCAGGGAGTTACATATGAAAGACTCCCACTCCTGACACCGGGAGGGAAATGCAGCGAGTTCCAGTGCATTTCCAGCCTTGAGAAGGCTCCGGGGATGGCATTCCTGGGAATTGTTCATGGATTTCTGGCAGACGGTCCTTTTTGCCTTGAGCCAGTTTGAGTGAGTGTCTGTGGGTGGCTCCTGAAAAGCTAAAGACAATCTCACGGGACTGTGTCTCCCTCCATCATTAAGCAGTTAGGCACGTGGCAAAGGGACAAGGCTCCTGAAGTTGCAGGGGGCGCATGCCTGGGTTCTAATCCTGGCTCCTATCTCATTCTGCACAGAAAGGCTTCATAAGCTGGAGCAGGATTGCTTTCTGTAAGACAGGATGGGTCACACAGGCAGTACCGAGTGGGTTGTTAGGGGAATTAAACCTTCAGAGACCATTTTTCTTTCTCTGACCTTGCAAACACACTTAGGCAGTGGGGTTCTTGATATATTTATTAATACGTTCTTTTAAAAATTACCTTTTTTTATATGTTTTTTTCCGAAGTAGTATTCAACAAGTTGGGCCCCTATGGATTGTGTATGGAATTGCCAATGCCAAGATCAGCCTTGGTCAAGCCTGCCAGCAGCTCCTGGGATGAGATGAAGATGAAGCCATCTGTTCTGGTCAAGATGTACAGCAGGTCAAACCCTGTGCCCAGGGGCGGAAAGCTCTGGTGCCAGCAGTTTGAAACCACCAGCTACTTCATTGGAGAAAGAGGGTACTCTCTACCCCTCTCAACGAGTTACCATCTCAGAAACTCACAGGGGCAGTTTGTCGCACAAGTTTACAAACACTGTGGTTTTTTTTTTCTTTTAAACATTGCTGTTGGAGTCATGAAATCTTTGAGCTTAAAGCCTTTGAACAGCCAAACTATCACTACTCTTACTTGCCTGGATGGAATATTTGCAAGTGTGCCCTGTGTGGGGGCTGGGGTAGGCGGGGTGGCTGTGTACATATATATCCATGTAATGTCACACCTATCTTTGGTTGTTGCTGCTGGGTCAAAACTGTAGGCATTATTCTTGCAAAATTGCATATGCGCGGGCATTTAGCAAACAATGTCTCTTAGGGTTCTGTCCTTCCACACGCCACCATTTGCCTGGGTCAGGATGAACACCCCTCGCTCACCAACATTGGGTGCTGCCCTTCCCATCACCAGAAAGAAAAGTGTCTTCTGTCCAGAGAATGATGCTCCTCTCCTCTTTCTTTCCTGATAATCTCCTGGAGATGTTGCCTTCCGTAGGCATACCTATCTGCACCCTTGTAAATGTGAGAGGACACAAAGCCTATCATGAATTTGTGGCTGATGTGCTGCACTCAGTGGAGGACCAGGCAGATTCCTCCCAGCTATGTTTCTACAATCCATGGTCTTCTGTCGAGCTGCATAGTGTTCCCTCGTATGGATGTGCTCCCTGATGTGTGTCCAATCATCCATCGGGAGGGACTTAGGTTGTTTCTATCTTTTTGCCTTTGTGAATAACATTGCAACAATTACAGGGATGCACTGAAAAACACTTTGATTGCCCTTAGCCTCTGATGTCCAAATCTTCTAGAGTTAAATGATCTGAGAAGGCTTATTATCGACCTTGAAGGACAAGGGTTGATGAATCGCCGACTGTAGACCCAATCTGGCGCACCATTGGCTTCTGTAAATAAATTTCAATTGGGACACAGCTGGCACATTGTCTGTGGCTGCTTCTGCACGACAAAGGCCGCGTTGAATGCTTGCAACGGAGACCATCTGGCCCACAAAGCCTAAAATTATAGGGACCTTCAGAAGAAAAGCTGGGTACCCCTTGTTTAAAATATCCTTCCCATCTCGAGAGGTCATACAATGTCTGCCTACCCAGATCACAGACGTCAGCTCGACTGGTTATTGGTACCTGTTGCGTCTCACTCTTTTTCATTAGCTGGTCCGCTTTAGGCCTGGCCAGTGCTCTTTTGGCTGTTTGAATGAAAAGCTTCCAAAGAGCAGCCGGTTTGCTGTTGCTTTGCTGCTGCCATCACCATTGACTCTGTAATGGATGACCCGGAGGTTTCTTCTGGGTGGACTTGTCACACACAAGAGTGGGATGTGGTCAGCAGGATCCCTCACCTCGAGCCACCTGGTTCTTGCTCCCCTGGTTTTATCTCCCAAGTGTGGCCTTTTGGGGGGAAAGTGCCACTGTAACCAACACCGCTGCCGCCGAGGTTCTTAACAGCGAATCTCCGCACGCCATTTATCTGTTCATAAAGTGCATCCATTTCTTTCACAACCGAAGGGTCACCCTCTAACCCGCACTGCTAGGGCCTTTCCTGCATAGGTATAGAGAACGGTCTTTGGGAACCAGAATCTTAAGGAGCATTTAAGAAAAGAAATCAAATTGAGGCTTGGAGGCGGGCCATGCAAAAGTGGAACATGTGGTGCATTTTGGAGACAGATCTTGGTAGGACCTTGGACCAATGGCCTAATGTGCCTCATTTCCACACACTGTTATCTGACAGGGGAGAATCTCTGCCTCCCAGAACTGGGCAGGTGATGAATGGAGATGACATAGGAAAGGCCAGGAGTGTCCTCTCTCCATACGTCAGGGTTGGGGGTGGGGATTGAGTGTGATTTACAGATCAGTTCTCTGGCATGTCTTTCTGTAGTTGGATAGTGTTTATTCTAGAACTTTCTCAGATCAGAGGGCTTCAGGGAAGCCCAGAGTTTCCAAACCATTCAGTCATGCTGTTTGAGGCAGTTCTGAGCCTGGGCCCACCTGCTTACTTGAGCCTACCCACGTTGACCTTTGTCTCTGTCTTCTTTGTTTTCAAATATCTCATGGGCTTTCTTAGCCTTTATGCTTTCTCTTTTTATGGTATCCTTCTCTCTAGAAGGGGCTATGTCTGCTCATTTTAGCCTAGTTATTTTTTGGTAATTTTGGTTGGGGAACACATAGCGAGTTTCCTCTTTTGTTCTTTCGTTAAGCAAACATTTTTCTGCACCCCTACTAAGTGCTAGGCAGTACACTGGAAGGGACCTTGGGAACACACCAGTGTAGCTCTGAGCTGCCAACCTACAGATGGGCACCTTGAACCGACTGATTGCTCTGTGGGCTGAAAAGGCCTAAGGCTCCCCTCCCATAAAGAACCCTCTGAGGAAGTTCTCCTCTGTCCTTTATGGTCACTATGAGCATCAAGCTGGGGAAACAAGTGTGCCCTTCCCCCCTCTGGCAGTCTACAGAAGGGAAGGCCTTGCTGGCCTCATGGTCCTTGAGTTCCACATCACCTTGACCCATCGTGCCCCGAGAGCCTGCACGGTACCCATGAGTTTGATGTGCTGGGCACTCCAGGTGAGACTTCCTTGAGGATGGGAGCCCATGTGGGTATATCACAAGGATTGATAAAAGTGAGCCAACCGGACAGAGATGCTGGAAGAGGGATTCAGTTTATACATAGGTTCAACCCGTCAGAGGTCTAGCGGTGAGAGGTGGGAAGAGAAACAGGAAACTGGAGGAAGTGGGGGCAAAGTACTGGGGCAGGAGGTCAACAGAGACCCAGTAAGAGCCACCTTGGGCCATGCAAAGGCATTTCCTGCTTGCCCCTAAAGGGAAAGCAGCTGCAGGGATCTCTGTGGAGAGGTGACACGGCGTGATTGATATATTGCAAAGATGCCTCTTGGGTGACAATGAATTGGGGTTGGGAAAGGCTAATGCTGTCCAAGGAGACTACCTGGAGATTTGGGAATAGGGAGGTGCTGGTGAGCTGGAGAAAACCCCAAAATACAGCTGGGGCGTCCATTCCAGCTCGTAGCAGCC